>CAXAQZ010000160.1:0-25967 GCA_963971145.1 Sussaba pulchella
ACGAGAAAGACGAACGAAATTGCGATGACAACGGGACATCCCTCGTGCCACGTTCAATTTGTTTGTTCGATACGAAACGAGCAACAAGGTAGGCACGAACGCCGATCGATCGCTGCATATAGAGCAAAGCGAGCATCGCGAGTGTTCGCTACACAACTCGTGGGCGGTTTTGTTTTTTTTTCTCTATCGCTTATTTTTTTTCCCCCCCCCCTCGTCTTTGTGTTCTCTCTTTAATATTCCACGGGGTATAGTCGTTGTCGAGTTGTGAACGTACGACGACGATTATTATTCAACGAACCAATCGCTCGGCTATCCGATGCTATTTCCGTTATTTCCGGGATTACGGATAACCGAAGAAGTTATCCTCGATTCGATGAAATGAAATACTTTAACGATGAATCACGAGTATGGAGAACGTTGCAACGAATTGTTTGACATTTTTTGTTGAGAATATTTGTTTGAAAGAAGAATTTCGAGGACGAGGAATTTAATCGTAAATTAAATACATTTCGCGAATATTATTTTTGTCGATAAGAGTGAAGTTGGTTTTTTATTTCGTTGGTTGTTCATATATTTGGTTGTATTATCATTATTTTATTGCTTGAAATGTCATTTTATGATTACTACTGATAGTATTAATTTGTTGTTTTTTTTTTTTTTCATTGGGGATTTCTTGCTGATTATAATATTAGAATTTATTTCAATCGATGTATGACATAAATTCTCGTGTAGAATTGTTTTCTACTTCTTCCCCTATTCAAAAAAAAAAAAATTGTACAGGAATAATATTGATAAAAGCGATGAAACGGAAAAGTTTTTTTCTGTAATTACATTTCTCTTCGTTTTTACCACAAACTCGCAATTAGTTGGGGTGAAAATTTATCCAAAGCCCCCTCCACTGTTTTCTGCTCATGATTATTGGTTTCAAGGACTGGTTTTACCAGCGTTAAATTTTTTATTCCTTGTGGATTTCTTTTTCTTTTTCGTTTCTTTTCGCGAATGAAATTTAACGACGATGAGGGAAAAAACACAGTGATTTGGATCGAAAATTGTTTTTGAGAAGGAAAACAATTCGAGGGGATGGAAAGAACGTTCATTCGCCTCGATGATAAAATTGCAATACCGGGGAAAGGGCGAAGGCCTATCTTCGGTTGCAGAATTTATGAGCCGACGAGGTTGGTTATGCTAAGACCCGACGTTACACCTGCTGCATTTACCGGCGATGTTGCCCTCGATGGAGGGTTTTTCCGTCCCCGCGTCTGCTTCGCACGTGGATCGAAAATTTTTCCCTTCCTCCCCTCGGAGCCAGGAAATAACGCGAGCTTTTTTTTTTGCACGGACATTGAGGACGAAATAACAGGTCTGCGTGTTCCAACGTGGATGTAGTGCATTCGCTCATAAACGAGTGTCACATGCGAACGACGACAAAGAAGAACGATTCTCTTAAAACTATTTTTTTTTTTTTTTTCCGCCTTCTTCCGATCGATGTTTCACGCAACTTTGGAATATCGTATTGTATTGTGGCTATTTTGTCGCGGTGAAGGATTATTTGATGGGAGAAAGTCGATCGTTTTTTATGGAGAAAATTTCTGTCGTAACGTTTTGGCATTTTTTTTTTATTACAGATCGAAGAGTTGGAATGTAGAACTTTTTCAATGTCTCAATCGTTCGTTCGAGCACGCTTTGGAGGGATATTTTTTTTTCTTGTATAGAAAAATTGTGCAGGATTTGTTGATGTAATTTTTCGAATATATAAAAATTATAAAAATGAAATATAATATCTATAAAATAAATTTGTCGGAGGGATTTGAGGGGACTGAGTCACCCAAAAAGTCGAAGGAAAAAATTTTTTTTTTTTGTGACAAGATCAATCTACATTTTCATTCTAATTTATCCTTATGAAGTATCTATACTTAGCTATCTTTTCAAATTTTTTCAGAACCATATCAAGCATCCGAACGCTGTGATATTTTCCCAAAGTTTGGGAGCTTGTTGTAAGATTCAGACCTAACAACTCAACCGATCGTGGACTTTGACGTCTCATTTTGTTCAGAAAACACATAATTCCGAAGTGAATGTGGGATTTTTTTTTTTGATGCACTTTAAACATTTTGGCAGCCTATAACGTAAAAAGGAAACAAAGTTTGTGGAAAAACAGTTGAATAATAGGTCACCATAACTTCATCGTACCTCGCATTCCAAATTCCCACATTCACTTCGGAATTATGTGTTTTCTGAACAAAATGAGACGTCAAAGTCCACGATCGGTTGAGTTGCTCGGTCTGAATCTTACAACAAGCTCCCAAACTTTGGGAAAATATTACAGCGTTCGGATGCTTCATATGGTTCTGAAAAAATTTGAAAAGATAGCTAAGTATAGAATAAATAAGAATGAAAAGAATAAATAAATAATAGAATGTAATAGAATGTATAAGAATAAATTAGAATGAAAATGTAGATTGATCTTGTCACAAAAAAAAAAAAAATTTTTCCTTCGACTTTTTAGGTGACTCAGTCCCCTTAATTGTGCCAAAGACTTTAGTTCGAACAAATTTACAATATAATAATATTTGACAACATGACTAAAATATTCCTGATCAATGTATCCTCAAACATTTCGAATAATTAAATAAAAAATATATTTCAACTTAAAAAAAAAAAAAAATTATCATCGAGCCAAAAATTTCAAGGCCAAATTCTATCCTCGTTTCTGCCATCATCCCAGGTGCCCTCCTCAATTCCGTAAGGGTTTAAAATTAGTTTATAAAAAAATATCGAATATGCTTTAATAAATATTCAAAGAAAAAAAAAATTAAAAAATAAATCTAAAAAACCAAGAACAAAAATCGCGAGATCGACGTTTCAACTCCAAACTCTGAAACAATTTTCAATTCCGTCATAACTGTCGATCTCATCGATTCCCGACGAACAACGCCTGCGGATGACCCGAACGCAGCGTAGATCGTTGGGATCCGATAACATCCGATACGTCCCAACGGGTCTCGCGACCCTGGCGAGCACCTATCTGTCGTCCACCTGCGCACGACCTTTGACCACCACGTGGCGTTCGAAGATCCACGGAAAGCCGACGGTACAAACCGCATTCGCGAGTCGATCGCCGTCCGCGTGGCCTCGCGCAAGTCCATCAGAACTTCTACGATCCGTCCGAGTTCGTTCGAATCCTCCCCCCCCCCCCCCCCTAGATTCTTTTTATCCGTCCCTCAACGGCTTTCGCGCCACAACGGCGACGATCACCATCCCACGACCATCCGATAATCCACAATATCCGTTTAATTCACGACTGAGAAAGAAAACAAAAAAAAAATAAAAACACTACGTCCGCGACATGTGTTCGCTCGGTAAGTTTTATTTTATTTAATTCGAATGAATCGTCTTGAAAAAGTTTTATCACGTGTTTCGTAAACGTCACTTAACAAACCCGAGGCTTCGAATCCAGAGGTTCATCGTCTCGATGCACAAAAGCAAAGTTCGCGAACTACAACCAAAGCACTTTTAAAATCTGCGTAAACGTAAAAGAGGGTTTTGCACCCTGAGTTACGATTTTGTTTATTTATTTTTTTTTTTTTTCGATCCTGACGAGATTTGTTATTAATTTTTTTTTGGGTTTATGCGTTGAATTTATTTCCAAATTGTGTATTACGGGGCGTCGAAGGGGTTTGGGGGAAGAACAAAAAAAATTGTTTAGTTTTTTTTTTTTTTTTTCGTTTCTTTTTCATGTCCTTTTTTTTCGCGATGGCCAACGTCAGCGGCTGCCAAGCTCTCGGGTATAATGACTCGAGCGTTGCTTGCCGGTAGCGCTCGTGACTTATTCACGAGTACGGCGGTTCTACATATAGTCCGAATCCAACCGGTTGTAGGATAAAGAGGGAAATGTCCGATGTTCGTTTTTACCTCCCTCCCCCCCCCGCGAACCGACGCCGCGGTACGTTCGTCTGCCCGGAGAAACGCGTGAATTATGAAGGAAGTTCGTAAAGGGGTCCCCTACCCCTTGCCACGCGAACTCGCGAGAACGTGTAACGCTTGCGATATTGTATTTTTGCGAGAACACGGGAAAACCTCGCGAAGCGAGATAAAGAAATGACGAAAAAGGTCTTATGGGACGGTTCGAGCCGAAGCGGCGAAATGTCACAGCGACGTTTTATCATTGTCGTCGTGGAAAGCACGATTAGCCTGTTTCTACCTCAATCGCAACCGAAAATTTCGTATTCACTCTTCAATTTGCATGAGAAAAATTTCGGAAAATAATAAAAATTATATCTCCAATTGATTTTTAAAATGAATTTTAAAAAAGTATAGTATTAAAAATTTTTGTCATGAATTTTTTAATTAAACGGAATATAATTGTAATTCAGAATTATCAATGTCGAGAATTCTCTGGGATATTTCTAATTTCAAGGGAAAATTCATAAATTCTTTATAAGTTCTAAGAACAAATTTCGAACCACAACCGAACGACATTTAATTGTCAACACCGAGAATATTCCGAAACATTGAAAAATATCCATTTCGCTTGCGAAATCATTTACATGGAGAAAAAAGTATAGTATTAAAAATTTCAGACACGAATTCTTAAATTAAACCGATTATAACTTTAAATTCCGAACCATCAATGTCGAGAATTCTCTGGGATATTTCTAATTTCAACTACAAATTCATAAACTCTTTCCAAGTCCTAAGAATAAATTTCGAACCACAACCGAACGACATTCAATCGTCAACACCGAGAATATTCCGAAACATCGAAAAATATCCATTTCGCTTACAAAATCATTTACATGGGGGAAAAAAAAAAGTAATATATTCGATGAAACTCTAATTGCCACGTGCCCAATTCTCACCGTCCTCCCCCACGCAGCTCTCTCCCCCCATCTCTCCCTCCCCCGTCCGTAAAACGTCCGAGGGAAGAAATCCCCCCCCCCCCCCCCCCCCCCCCCTCACCCGCTATCCGGGCAATTCCAAACGTTACATACATCGACTTTCGCAACAATGTTTCTCCTTACAACATCACACCCCCAAAGCCACAAATCCTCGGCTTTCCCAGCTCCCGTTCGTAGTAGGGGGGGGTTTGAAAAACGTCGGTTATCGATGCGGTTTTTAAGTGCAACCTCTCGGGTTGTTCCACAGGTGCGTGGCCGTTGCAAGGGGAAACTTCGTCGTCCGTGCGCGCCGCGACGATGGCAGATAAAATTGTTAACACGTCAAAGGAAAACGTGCGCGTTGCCGTTGTAGGAAGTCTGGCAACGGCATTGAGAGACCGTCGGGCTTACGTGATACCGATACAACCTAATCGTTCGTTGCCCGTACGTCCTGCGCCTCACCACACGCCATCGAGAACGACAATAGTTCGGTCATCCCTGGAACGTCGTGCCAGAAATAATTTTATCGTTGACGTTATTCCTTCCCAAGCTCTCGTCGTCGACGCGCCGTCAACGAACGAAACCTCGGTACTGTTCCGATCAAACGCGGACGTTTCGAAAATCTTCGTTCAACAAAATCCCGAAATTCCGAACGATTCAACGATGAAACGTAATTACAACAACGATAACGTCGTCACGACGAGTGATAATTTCATCGATATATCGCGAAGTCCCGAAAGAATCGATCTTACCGAAGAAATAAACATTTGTCCGGCCGGATTGGATTCAACATCACCCGCTTGTTGGGTTCACGGTTCGGTGACCAAAGAAAAACGCAAAAGACGCGGGCGTAACAAAAAAATTAACGACGACGATCGTGCGAACGGTGAGAATGATAAAATTGGTAAAACCGTGCCGCCATTGAGATTGAAGAAGATCCAAACTTTGCAAGAACCTCGAATAGCTACGGCCGGAACAATTTGGCGCGAAATGCGTCGTTGCGACAACAACGACGATACGATTTGCAACGTTGACGATAATTTCGTTGTTAACGAAAAATTAAAAAATTTTGAATGCGGTTTGAGAAACAAATATCGCATAGTTAGCGGACAATCGCCGACGTACGACGATGCGATTGATTCGTCGAGCGAACGTCGTTTGAACACTCTCGAAGATGCTAAATTGCGTTATCGTAAAACAAAATTAAAATTAAAACTCGGTGAATTGCGACGTAAAACCGTGGAATTGGGTAAAGAAATGTTGCGTTCGGTTTTCACGACTTCCGCGACGTCCGAACGTCCGCGTTCCGGTAGATTGCGTCAAACGATGAATCGTTACGAGAAACAAATAAAACATTTGGAAAAATTGCTCGATGAATTTCCAAAAATAAATTACATCGATGACAATGAAATTGTTAACGACGATTGGAATTCTTATCGTAACGTCGATAACGATGATATGTTGAAAAATTGCGAACAAACGATGATTTTTTCACCACCTAGAACTATATGCAGTTCGAATTCGTCGTCGTTGTGTTCTTCGCCGCCTCTGGAACCACCGAAATTATCCCCGAGATCGCCGATGAATTACGAATCCGCGAGATCGCCGAGTCAAGTGAGAAACAGTCCACCGATATTGCCGAGAGTTTACGTGACGATTGCCGATTGTTCGGACGTCAAATGGACGGAAAAATCGTCTCGATGTTTTCGCCGAAAACGTGAAAATCGTTCGTGCAACGGCAAATCCGGAGAATCGATGGTGGCCGGTTCATCGTCTCCCGTGATAACGACAACCACCGATACGACTGTCAACGACGATTCCACCCTCGTTACCGATCCTCAACAATTTTCCGAACAACTTTATTCAACGGAAATTGTTAAAAACGATTTGGAAGTTGTCGAAGTTTACGATGGAAATTGCGATACCCGTGAAAACATCGTTGTCGAGACGAAAATACGTTCGACGAGTTCGGAAGATGATAAATCCGTGATAATGAAACCCGTCGCGAGTCCGCGTCCGGTCATCGTCGATACGACGAGTTTGGAAAATACTTACGAAACGAAACCCGAAATTTTACGTAAAATTGATAATGAAAAAATTTCGACCAACGTTATTTCCATGGATTGTCAACAACCGATAACTTCGTCGTGCGAGATTGTCGAAAATCTTGAAAAACGCGGTATCGATGAGGAAGAAGGTAACACGGGAGAAATTGTGACTGTGCGCGAGGACGATGCCGTTGAAACGGTGGAAAATAAAAATGCTGGTAATAGTCTCGCTATTGCTGAACAATTTCCTACCCTTGGCAATTGGATAGCCAGATTGTCGAAGAAACAAGTGCCCAATGTCGTTGAATCGATTGAAAAATTGCCGGAAACTGAGCAACGGATTGACGAACGACCGAGCGCTTTCCAGGTACTTTGAAAATATTTTTTTTTCATAAGTTTAACGACGAAATTATTCCCCATTTTTTTTCTTATTATTTATTCGGTTTATTTATTATTTTCATTGTTTTTCAGTTCTCGCCCGACCACTACCGTACGTCTTGGATTTATTATGTTTATATTAATATTATTATTATTATTATTATTATTATTATTATTATTATTATTATTATTATTATTATTATTATTATTATTATTATTATTATTATTATTATTATTATTATTATTATTATTATTATTATTATTATTATTATTATTATTATTATTATTATTATTATTATTATTATTATTATTATTATTATTATTATTATTATTATTATTATTATTATTATTATTATTATTATTATTATTATTATTATTATTATTATTATTTTTATGATTATTATTATTTTTATGATGATGATTATTATTATTATTATTATTATTATTATTATTATTATTATTATTATTATTATTATTATTATTATTATTATTATTATTATTATTATTATTTTTATGATTATTATTATTTTTATGATGATTATTATTATTATTATTATTATTATTATTATTATTATTATTATTATTATTATTATTATTATTATTATTATTATTATTATTATTATTATTATTATTATTATTATTATTAT
The DNA here is from genome assembly GCA_963971145.1 of Sussaba pulchella. Taxonomy (NCBI): domain Eukaryota; kingdom Metazoa; phylum Arthropoda; class Insecta; order Hymenoptera; family Ichneumonidae; genus Sussaba; species Sussaba pulchella. The sequence continues at coordinate 7,951 of CAXAQZ010000160.1, forward strand.
TATTTTTATGATTATTATTATTTTTATGATTATTATTATTTTTATGATTATTATTATTATTATTATTATTATTTATTTATTTATTTATTTATTTATTTATTTATTTATTTATCTATTTATTTAGGTTATTTATTTATTTATTTATTTATTTATTTATTTATTTATTTATTTATTTATTTATTTATTTATTTATTTATTTATTTATTTATTTATTTATTTATTTATTTATTTATTTATTTATTTATTTATTTATTTATTTATTTATTTATTTATTTATTTATTTATTTATTTATTTATTTATTTATTTATTTATTTATTTATTTATTTATTTATTCATTTATTCATTTATTTATTTATTTAGTTGGGTCCTCAATTTCTCGATTGCTTTACATTGATTGATTGATCGTATCGGAAATCGATGTGGAAAAAAAACTTTTTTTTTCAAATCAGATCTTCAGTTCCGACGCTGATAAAGCAGCGGTCCCGAAAGTTCCTCGAACCCCGGCGACTCGTCCCGTCGTCGATGATACGTTAAACGTTGCCTCGCATTGGAGACCCGAACACTGGCAGGATCAACAGGATCAACAGCAGCAGGAGCCACAACCACAGCCGCAGCAGCAGCAGCCGCAGCAGCAGCAGCAGCAGCAGCAACCGCAGCCGCAGCAACAGCAGCAGCAGCCGGCACAAGCCCTACCTCAACCTTACGGTCCGACGGTTTCTTTGCCGCCCCCGCCGCCGCAACCATCGCCGCTCGGTCAAGAATTTTGTTCGCCCATTGCAATGGCAAGATTGTACACGAGAAATTATGCTGTGAGTAACCGTTGCAACGAAATATCATCGTGAACACGGAAATTTTATATTTTTCCCTCAATATCAAAAATCCAAAAAATTTTTTTCGAAATTTGCCTTGTTTGTATCAATTTCGCGGTCTTTTTTTTCGTTCTACATTTTTGTAATGCACAAAAAAACTACGCGAACGTAAAATTAACGAGACGATTATTCGTTCGCTCAATTACGTTTCCCGTGTAATTTTTTTTTTTTGACTGTATTCCCAGATCGATCCGTACAGCATGGCTTACGGTTACAATCCCGCAATAGCCGCCGCGGCGGCTACGGCATCATTGTGGAACAGCGCCGCGATACTTCAATATCCCCTCATACGACCGACTTCTACACTTTTGAACAACAATCAATCGTCAACGCGAATACCAACCGCAACGATGCAATTTCCAACCGCGTCGTTGCCGTTGCAACGTTCGTCGTCGAATTACCGAATTTCATTGACTAACAACGATGGCAAACGTACGGAAAATTCGTTGAATTACGTTAACGATGGAAAATTACATTCTTCGGGATATTCGACGTCTTCGGAACGTTCGAAAAGAACGAACGCGGATTATCATCGGATCGTCGGTGGACAATATCGTGGAATTTCTTGTAATTCCGTTGCCGGACAAACGATTAATTATAGAAATTGTTTGCAGCAACAATTGACGCAGGAACAGCAACAACAACAACAACAACAACAACAACAACAACAACAATTCGTTCGATCGTCGCATTCGGAAAATTCCATGAGACTTCCGGTTTCCGGAAATTCATGGCGAACCGGACACGTTTTGGGAACGATGTCGAACGATTTTAATTACGCTCCGGCATCACCGTGGAATTCATCGGTTAACGGAAATATTTTAAATTCTTTGGCAAGAACCGCGACACCGGGTTACGTCGGGGTTTCGTCGTTTCCGAGAAATGGCAAAGATTGCGACGACGCGAATTTGAGAAATTGCGAAACTCCGCATTTGGGAAAAGTCAATTACAGTCCGAACACGGTGAATAATTTGGAATGCTCGAATTGCGGTCTCGCGGGTTCGATGTTTAAGTGTCTCGGTTGCGAGGTTGCATTTTATTGCAACGAAAATTGTCAAGCTAGACATTGGTCGCGTCACGTCATAAGTTGTCCGAAGAAGATGCCAAAATTGAAGAAAGTCGTTCATTGAATGTCGATGTGTCAAAAAAAAAAAAAAAAAAAAAAAAAAAAAAAATTGTTTTGTATATTCGTCCACTGCAATCTGTTTCGTATTATGGCTAGTTGATTATTTTTCTATGTTTACAATAAAGACTTATACGAATCCGTCCAGTAAGATACGTCGCCGATTTTTTTTTTGTTTGTTTTCGATAACGATTTTATTGGAAAGAAATTGAGGGTTGAAAATTGATGCGAATGAATTTTTTACGATTGAAAAAAAAAACGTGTGTATGAATGAATAAATAAAATAATTGATGTAAATGTCGACATATTTTTTTGGGAATTGAGACAATAATTGGAAATAAATTTTTAAAGGAATTGTATGAAACCTGATTGTGTGAAAATTATTTTATTTTGTTTTTTTATTGATTTACCGATGGCTGGAATTGATAATAATGGCGCTTCAGAAAATACGTCCTATGAAAAATAAGTTATTGATTATTTATTTATTTTTGTTATCGATAAATTTAATCAATTGACTATTTAATTATTGATAAATGAATATTCAATTAATTAAATTTCTTATTTTTGCTTCCTCATAGAGGAAGCTATGTGACGGTGACAAATTCAGAATGTTCTAAAACGTCAAGAAAACACATTTTTTAAAAATGTCCGGATATATGTGTGTGTGTGTGTGTGTAATGGACTCCCAAAATTCAAACGTGTATAACTCGAGAACGGTTTTAGCTACAGCCCCCAAATTTCGCAGGCATGTGCAACTCTATAACCCCTTCATCGACTATAATTTTGGTCATGATTCAAGGCGTCGCTCGGATTTTGTGTCGTTTTCAAATTTCCAAAAAAAGAATGTACGCACTATAACTGTCGCAAATTCTGAGATATTCGTCTAAATAGTTTTTGACAAAGAGATTTGTATCTAAAGTTTGTTGGTATTGCATTTGGGCCGAATCCATCGATAATTTTCGATTTTATGATATTTTGAATTTTTCGAAAAATCAAATTTGTCGCTATAACTTTCGTTAACTTTAACCAATCGAGCTCTAAATTTACACGAGTATGGAACATCATTGAGCAATGATGTATATCAAATTTGGCGAAGATCGGCTAAGCGGATCTAATTTTATAGCAACTATAAATTTCGAAGTTCGAACCTCTGCAAGTTGGAAAATATTCGACTGAACGTAATGAAATTCATGCACGCGCTTGGACCAACAGTCAGCTTCATTCGTTACTAAATTTGGTAGAAATCGAACAACGCGTTCGAATTTTAGGACACTTTGAATTATTATGTACGTTCAAGATGACCTCCTAAGATTCAAACGTGTATAACTCAAGAACAGTTTCAGCTACAGCCCCCAAATTTTTGAGCTCTATAACCCCTTCTTTAACTATAATTTTGGTCATGATTCAAGCCGTGAATCGGATTGTGTATCGTTTATCAAATTTCCAAAAACAATCTGCAAGTTGGAACTTGCAATTTGCTTCCTCGAAATCGTAGGTAGTGAACGAAGATTCCTCTATGAGGAAGCCAAAGATTAAATAAAAAATTACCACTCATATAAATATCTCCGTTCAATCCATCAGATTCAGAACAAAAAAAAAATGATTCATCACAGAGGAATCTTCGTTCACTACCTACGATTTCGAGGAATCAAATTGCAAGTTCCAACTTGCACCTCGTTTTATTTAATAATAACCGTAGTTAGAGAAATAAATTTTTACGAATTTTTTCAAAACCTAAAGCTCATGAAAAACTTTTCTTTTTTTTAAAAAGTTTTATTGCATGTAGACCAGAAACATTCCAAGCGCTAGGAATTTATTTCGTCATCGAAATGTCGGATTCGAAATTAATTAATAACGTAGGTCGAATCGATTAGAACGGATCAATGAAAAACCCCATCTGTCCGGTGCAAACTGGATACACACTACTTCCCCCCGAATCGTCGGAACAAATTACGGGCCTCGACTACTCGTTTCCCCGAAATAGTCGTCGCCGTCGACGACCGTCAGGTGTCGCCCGACAGTTTGTAAAATGTCCGACTGCGAGAAAGAGGAGGCTCACAATCTCGTAAGCAATTTGCCGTTTTGCCCTAACGTTTTATCTAATCGACGGGTGACCTTCGTACGTCGACGTGTTTACGAGATAAACAACTTTATCTAAAACTTGTGACCCAGCCAATCGTAATATCACTCGCCAAAAACCTCAACGAGCGAAAGCTTTCGAATCGTCGTCGAGGTTATGATGACCGTCGTCGATCATTTTTTTCTTTTGTTACGCACACTTGCGTTTTCTCATCCCACCCTGTTCCCCCCCCCCCTCTGCCACGAGACCGTCGATCTGTCACATAACGCAGTAAATTTTGTGTTTCTGCTAATCCACGACCTTGAAATTCCGTCGCGAATTGTCAATCAATTAATCGCAATTTTACGATTCAATTTCAATTATTTCGAGATAACGGCGATTGTTTCACAATCTTGACATTTTATCTGTATCTTATCGTCAATTTTGTCCAATGCTTTTGTACTATCACAGGAAATGATAATTTTACAGGATTACCTTTTTTTTTTTTTATCTCTTACTTTTTTATCTGCAAAGATTCGATTGAAAAACATGAATTTCTTTTTGTTTTCTTTCTTCCGCAGCAAATGGAGTTCGAATGGGTGCTCCACGACGAAGTTCACTCGTCTCTCTCGCAGCTGCAGGGCATTCTTACGGTGAGTGCGAGAGATTTCAAAACTGGCGTGTTTTCCGGATATTACCGTCGATCCGTTGCGTAAGCCGTGTCGATGCTTCACGGCTGAGAAGAAACGAGGCGACGATGCGATCGTGACTGACTGTGTTTATTGTTTGGCACAGGAGTGCGCCCAGAGGTTTCCCCTGGCTGTTTTCGGCAACGATCAACAGTGCAAGACGGATCGATTCGTTTTCGCGACGCCTCACGATCACGTCAAGTGCGTGGCCGTTCTCACCGGCGACAGTATCACAAACGCAGTGAGTGACGCCGAACGAAATCGGTCTCGAATCCGATGAATTCATTGCTCGTTCGATCGTCCCCATTATTTCACCATTCGACAATTCCGCAGCTTCCGATTGCAATAATTTTACGAACATGGATATTATTATTTTCAGGAATACAATAAATGAATATTTCATCGTTCGCAAAATTCAACAATTCTAACGATCCACCATTCGAGAACTCGAACTGATCGAAACAATTTTTAATTTCAATAATCCAGCTAACGATGCAATATTTCGATAGTTTCATATTTTTCTCACTATCGACAGTTTCGCATTATTGTAATAATGTAATTGTAGAATTTTATAATTTTAGAAACCGTCGATTGGATTAATTACGAAACGATGATTTCCGCAGGAAGTTAATTTCAAGGTTCAACGACAACAAAATATGTCGATGAGAACGAGCATACAGAACGATCATCCGTGGAAATTGCAACAGATTCAAGACGCAGCGAATCATTTGCAACAAGCCGTCGCTCACATAGACAATGTTGATCGTCATTACGATTTTAAAACGTCGGACGAGGTAATGCACGTGTTGGGAAATATATTGGGTTGTCTTCAGCGCAGTCGAACAAGCCTGATTGTACCTAAGAAGAAGACCATCGACGATCTAATGAAGAGCCGTAACATGAAATCGCTGAATCCTAATTTGCCGGAAAATTTTGCAATTAGTTTTTACATCCAGAGCCACAAACTCGTTTTGGCGGTTTATCAATTGGAAAACGTGCACGGTAGTCTCAAGTACGAGTCTCAGCAAGCCGAATGCAGCATTCCTTGGCTCAACGATGCTCTCGTGCTGTTAACTATCGCCCTGCAACTCTGTCAGAGGTTAAAAGACAAGGTGACGAGAAAAAATGGAAAAAAAAAATCTATTATGAAATTATTTTATCGCCCACATTTTTCATCCAATGTTCCGAATATTTTATACAGCTTGTGAAATGTTCATAAGCGGATTTCTCTTCCATGTTCATGGACAATTAACTTTTCGTTATTGTTTTTATAATTCCATAATTTTATTTTCATATTCTTATTTTTTGACAATGTCAAATTCGATTTATAAATAGAATATAATTGAATTTATTAGTTCAATATAATTTTTAATATCAATATAAAGAAAAATTATTCGATGATTCAATCTGCAATTAATTAAATTAATTAAATTTAATAAATACTGCTTGTGAAATGTTCATAAGCGGATATATTTCCCTTTCATCTTCATGTAGAATCAACTTTTCGTTCTTGTTCTTATAATTCCGTAATTTTATTTTCCTATTCTTATTTTTTGCCAATGTCAAATTCGATTTATAAATAGAATATAATCGAATTTATTAGTTCAATATAATTTTTATTATCAATATAAAGAAAAATTATTCGATAATTCATTCTGCAATTAATTAAATTAATTAAATTTAATAAATACAGCTTGTGAAATGTTCGTAAGCGGATATATTTCCCTTTCATCTTCATGTAAAATTAACTTTTCGTTCTTGTTCTTATAATTCCGTAATTTTATTTTCCTATTCTTATTTTTTGCCAATGTCAAAATCGATTCATAAATAGAATATAATTGAATTTATCAATTTAATACATTTTTTATTATCAATATAAAGAAAAATTATTCGATACTTCAATCTACAATTAATTTCCGCAATATTCGTCGTCCAACGTGAATTAATTATTTTTTCTTACATCGCATTCCAGCTAATTCATTCGTATTTTTATTTTATTTTTCAGATCTGTGTGTTTTCCCAGTACAAAGACTTTACGGTCGGCTCGCGGGTTCCGTCGGCAATGGGTTTTTGAAAAAAATCCTCGGTCCGGATGAGATTCATCGTGACCCCGAAAATTCACGAAAAAACGGAAAAGAAGAAGACGAAAACTCCTCGTAAACGGTTCTTTTTTTTTTTTTTTAATTATCGGTTGCGAGGCCGATTTCAATTAGTCAATCTCTCGACGCTACGCTCGTGCAAACGTCGCGTGGTCCGTATGTGATAATCGTTGCTCTACACTCACGATACTGAAGCGTGCTTACCTAACGTTTTCGCTCTTCGATCGTTATTCGCATTTTTTTTCGTTTTTATTCGTGTTTTTTTATGTTGTTTTTTTTTTGTTTTTCTGTCTTCTCGAACGAAAATGAAGAAAGAAAAAGAGTAAAAAAATGTGGCAATTGTTGAAGAGCGTCGACGATGAACCCGTGATCGTTGGATTCTAACATTTTTCCAGAAACGTTCGTAAGTGTACGAGTCTCTTTACCAAATAGAATTTTTTTTTTTTTTTTTCGAATGGAGTTGAGAAGTATTACGTCTATTTAATTAGATTATTAGATTATTATTGTATTTATGTGTTATCGATAGAAGAAAAAACAACATTTACCAGTCGTTTTCTAAACGTTGCACCTTCCACTTGTGTTGCTATGTTTGTTATTGTCGAAGTGGAGAAACAAAAAACGCAAAGGCAAAAAATAATTAAAAAAATACCTAAAAACGAAGGATTGCAAAATACGTGAAAGAAAACCCGACAATAAAGTTAGACACCGCGTGATTATGTGTAAATAAAAATAATTAAAAAAAAAAAAACCAATTATTAAAAATAAAATTAAAATAATTAAAGAACGAAATCAATTAAATTTACAATTGTTTCGATGAATTGTGGAAACGTATTTGTGACGTTATTGAGACAATTGTCATCGCGAAACTGTGCACCGAAAGCATTCTTAAATACGCACCTAGTGTTTATAGCGTGTAAATTCGATCGTCGTTGTTTGTTATTGGTTATTAACCAATTTCGTTTGTTTTTTTTTTTCTTTCTTTCAAATCGGGCTAACCGCGATCGATTTTAACTCGTTCGGATAGTCATCGTACGCACGCAGTATACATACGATAGAAACAGTAAAAATTTACTGTTTAAAACAAAAATTAATAATAATTATAATAATAGTAATAATAATATTATTATTACGTAGAATATGTATTTGTGGTAAATCCCGATGTTAAATATGTTATAACGTATCGACGTCGGAGTCGATGAGTTTTCAACGAAGATGAAAAGAGAAAAGAAATGTTTTACGCGTAATTTTTGTCGTAGATGACGATGATAAGAGCGTTGTTTCGTGCTAATAAATTTATTTCTCTTTGCCCAAAGGGTTTGTTGGGAGATGCTTTATCCAATTCGCTCAGGTGATTGTTGTTGTTATTTTCTGCATTCCCACGTGCAATCGTTGAGGTTTTGACAGGAACAGGTCGGATGTTGTAATCATCACGAAGAAAATCATGGAAGAGTTTTTTTTTATTACAAGAGAAATTTACTTGTGATGAAAAATTGTTTTTGTTCGATTGAGCAAAAATAAAACAAATGGCCACGTTGAAAATCCGTCACTCGGGGAAATGAGAGTAATCAACATATTCTGATACTTTTCAGAGATACAAGAATTCGCAATTTTTGTTTTTTTTGAAATTTTTATTTTTCTGAAAGTTATTAACATTTGAATTTTTCTGTAGTCATTTAGAAGAAAATTGTTTTTATCTTGATGTATTTGATGAAATTAAATATTATTTTCAGGGAATATTCCAAATAAAGTGTTTTATTCAATGACATTTTTTTTTAAAACGTGATGCAAAAATTTACCCTAAAATATAAACAATTTTGTTAAACAAATAGAAAATTCAACGACGTCTCCATCGATTTTCATATTTTTTCTCGTAGACATTTATTGTTTGGTCAATTGAGAAGATTTCTCCGGTGGAAAAAGTTTGCATTACGAACAACAATTTAATTAAAACAAATGCATATCTCTATTTTTCAACGCTTACAAAAATATTATTTTCCTTTTTTTGTTGATTCTTGTTTTTACTAATGTTCACATTAGCAGACAGACTCTTCAGAATCGAAAAAAAAATTTGCACGAAATTATGTTTTTATCGACTGGAATGTAGCAATGGTACTGTCGAGTATTTTTCAATGTTTTTGCCATTGTGTACATTAGGGTGAATCTTATTTGGGGTGTTGTCGAATTTCGACAAGTGCACCTTCCAGATAGGTTCGAAATAAATTTTAAAAAAATATGTGCAAAACCCCAGCACTGTAGTCCAATGCGAAGACGTGCCTGTAAGCTCGTTTTGTTTCCCATTTTAATAACATGGGATTTTCAGACTCATTCAGTAATTATTTTTTGGAAGTGCTCCTAAGCATTGAAAAAAAATATTATTCATATAAATCTATTCTTAATTGGTATATCTACGTGTAAAATTTTTTACAACGCGTTATCACAACCTTTACCCTCCCCACCGCCCCCTCTATTATACACGACGGCAAATTGATACAGGCGAGGTCTTGTAAAAAATTTTACACGTAGATATACCAATTGAGAATAGATTTATATGAATAATATTTTTTTTTCAATGCTTAGGAACACTTCCAAAAAATAATGACTGAATTAGTCTGAAAATCCCATGTTATTAAAATGGGAAACAAAACGAGCTTACAGGCACGTCTTCGCATTGGACTACAGTCCTGGGGTTTTGCACATATTTTTTCGCATTTATTTCGAACCTATCTGGTCAACACATTAGTTGTAATTTCAAAAAATCTTTAGCACAATTATTATGCAGTTCATTTGTTTAATTGTAAAATGATTACATATTTTAAAAAAAAATTCGGTACCAATAGTATCGAAAAAATAGTTTACTTCTCAGATGGCGCTGACACACAGTATAAAAACGTGTACGATTCGATTAATCTCACGTTTCCTGAAGAAGAATTTAACATCAAAGCCGAGTGGCACTTTTTTGCCACTTCTCATGGCAAAGAAGCCTGTAATGGAATTGGTGGTACAGTGAAGAGGCACGCGTACCGATCAAGTTTGCAAAACGTTAACATTACTTCACCTAAACTTATGTACGAATGGACAAAAACGTTTTTCAAGAACATAAACTTTGATTTTTGTTCAAACGAAGAACGTAATACGCATGAAGAATTATTAAAGACCCTTTACACAATGGTAAAAACGTTGAAAAATACTCGACAGTACCATTGCTACATTCCAGTCGATAAAAACATAATTTCGTGCAAAGTTTTTTCCGATTCTGAAGAGTCTGTCACAGGGATGGGCGGACTTTAAGTCTATTGGGAATTTAAGTCCGGGCTAAAGCTCAGAATCGGTGTCTACTCGCGATTTCACGCGAGGCAAAATATAAACACGCCGTGGGCTTTACGCCGGGCAAAATCCAAATTCACGGCGTGTTTATATTTTGCCTCGGGTAAAATCGCGACTCGTAGTGTATCATGGATTTTCGACGACGCAAAATCGATTATGCCCATCCCTGGTCTGTCATTAGCACATTAGTAAAAACAAGAATCAACAAAAAAAGGAATTTATATTTTTGTAAACGTTGAAAAATAAAGATATGCATTTGTTTTAATTAAATTGTCGTTTGTAATGCAAATTTTTTCCACCGAAGAAATCTTCTCAATTGAACACACAATAAATGTCTATGAGAAAAAATATAAAAATCGATGAAGTAGTCGTTGAATTTTCTATTTGTTTAAAAAAATTGTTTATATTTTAGGTAAATTTTGCCATCACGTTTTCAAAAAAAAAATGTCATTAAATAAAACACTTTGTTTGGAATATTCCCTGAAAATAATATTTAATTTCATCAAATATATCAAGATAAAAACAATTTTCTTCCAAATGACTACAGAAAAATTCAAATGTTAATAACATTCAGAAAAATAAAAATTTCAAAAAAACAAAAAATGCGAATTCTTGTATCTCCGAAAAGTATCAGAATGTATTGATTACTTTCATATCCCCGAGTGACGGATTTTCAAGGGGGCCAACTTGTTTTATTTTTGATCATTCTGTTTGAAGATGGAGAAACGATTCGTAGCACATTTCCCATCGTCGAAATATTCAATCCCGATTAGAATGAACAAAACAGAGCATCGCGCACCGACCGAGAATACCAAAGGCCTCGTTTCGAATCAACGAACGTCGTCCAACGTTCGTCGAATCGCCGGGTTTCGATAATCTCGCAATATAATCGACGAATCGTAAACCACGAACTCGCAACACTTCCACGGATTAATAATTGTTATTTGTTTATAAATTGATTCGCAGATTGGCGTAATGAAAAAAAAAAAAAGTAGTTCAATCAATTGATAATATTCGACGATTGGTCACCGTCACGGGTCGTAAAAAAATCAATAAATAAAAAATAAACAATTTTGTCAACGACAGAATTGCAGTTGGATTAAAATTGTACCGTTTCTGTTTAAACTTTACCTCGTACAGTCTTCTTTCGTGGATGTTGAGCGATGCAATTATCGACGATAACGAAGATAACTTTTTTTCGTTGTCACGTCTTTATTTCAGTCATTATTTTGCTTTGCTTGACCGATCGATCGGTCGATTGCAACGGTGATGTAATAACGAATTGGGCGCCTTACATGGGATATTCGGCGATTTGCGATCTTGAATACAGAGAAAAATATTTCGACGATCCGAATCATCGCGAAGCTATCGAAGCTGGAACTTTGTACGATCCGCCGGTATTTTATATCGCCGATAATCCGAATGGGACGGTAGACGACGACGATTCCGATGATGATTCCGAGTGGGGATATTTTTTGACCGACGACGATGATGCCTCGGGTTTTATGAGTTTCGATGGGGATTCTGAGGAATTCATGGGGGAAGAAAATTCCGTGGCTGATCGGGACGACTTGGCTGATGAGGATGACGTGGCTGATCGGGACGGCGTGGCTGATCGGGACGACGTGGCTGATCCCAACAACGTAAAGGATGACGATAACAACGATGACAGTGCCGACGACGACGACGATACGTTGTTTCGTGAAAATTACGAAATTCATCCGAGAAATTATAGCGAATTTCACGATTTTGGAAAAAATTTCGAATTTCCAAAAAACAATCGTTGGGACGTGTACCGTCGAAGATTGGATGAATACCTGAGAGGTGCTGATTTAAAAAAGAAATCGGCTGATAACAGGGCGATCGATTATTTATTTGATGAAAAAAATCGTTCGTTGAAAATGAAAAAACGTGATTGGAGAACGAGGGGGATTGATAATGATGATGATAAATTTTATACGATGATGGACACGTTTGGTCCGATGTACGACGATCGTCGGGGCGAGAGAGACGATTACGTGGGTGCTATTAGAGGAATTCGATTGAAAAAGGATAGATGTAAAGCGCTGAGAAGAATCGTCGACGGTTATGCCGTGGATTCGGCCGAAGCCCTTCCTTTCATGGTTTTCGTGGATTCTGGATGCGGGGGTTCCATTATCAGCGAATCCTGGGTTCTCACCGCTGGACACTGCGTCGACGGGTATTGTTTATTTTATTTATTTTATTTATTTTATTTATTTTATTTATTTTATTTATTTTATTTATTTTATTTATTTTATTTATTTTATTTATTTTATTTATTTTATTTATTTTATTTATTTTATTTATTTTATTTATTTTATTTATTTTATTTATTTTATTTATTTTATTTATTTTATTTATTTTATTTATTTTATTTATTTTATTTATTTTATTTATTTTATTTATTTTATTTATTTTATTTATTTTATTTATTTTATTTATTTTATTTATTTTATTTATTTTATTTATTTTATTTATTTTATTTATTTTATTTATTTTATTTATTTTATTTATTTTATTTATTTTATTTATTTTATTTATTTTATTTATTTTATTTATTTTATTTATTTTATTTATTTTATTTATTTTATTTATTTTATTTATTTTATTTATTTTATTTATTTTATTTATTTTATTTATTTTATTTATTTTATTTATTTTATTTATTTTATTTATTTTATTTATTTTATTTATTTTATTTATTTTATTTATTTTATTTATTTTATTTATTTTATTTATTTTATTTTTTTTATTTTTTTTATTTATTTTATTTTTTTTATTTTTTTTATTTATTTTATTTATTTTATTTTATTTATTTTATTTATTTCCGTGCAGCGATGAACCTCGCTACGTCCACGTTGGCGGCATCAAATTGATGACAGGTTGTCAATACAACATTGTTCACATCTACATACATCCGCGTTTCTCGCGAAAACAGCTCGAATCCGACATTGCTATACTGAAGATAGAACCAAATTTCGTTTATTCGCCGGCTGTCAAACCAATCCCCATGGCGAAAGCCAGAACTTCGAGAAAGGCTTGCGGTGTAGTCGCTGGTTGGGGAGCCGAAGAGGTAAATTTTGTTCCCTTTCCAATCACATTCACGTTTTAATTCTTCCAATCTTACCGAATTTTCATCCATGATCCACATTTCGTGATATTCGACTTTATTCTCGATAATTACCTCGTCAATATTCATGTATTTATCTCGCCGTCAAGTTTACAAATTATATCATTGCTTCGATTTTCGAAAAGACTTCAATCGCACAAAATCTAAATTCACCGATCGAATATTGTCCAGCTGTCGGGACGGTAAATCTCTCTCGTTAAATTAATTAATCGTTATAGATAAAAAAAAATAATGAATTAAACAGGACGTGAAAAAAAAAAAAATAAAAAAAAAAAATAAATAAAATAAAATAAAAAAATAAAAAAACATGTTTGCTCCCAGTACCAAGGTGCACCGAGGATTATGCTCTCGATGACGACAATTCCCGTGGTTTCGCGAAAAAAATGTGAAAAATTGGGAATAAGAAGCGGTCAATTCTGCGCGGGTTACGAGGACGGTAGATCGGACGCTTGCCAGGGTGACAGCGGTGGTCCTTTCGTCGTTGACGGTTATCTCGCGGGAATCGTATCCTACGGTTACAAATGCGCCGAGCCCAAAACCCCAGGCGTCTACGTCGACGTTTATTATTATCACAAATGGATTCAATCGATAACCGGACTCTGAAGGATCGGATTAAAATTCCACAGCATCCAAAATCCTTCGGTCTGCCGAGAAAAAAAATAATATTCTCATGTATTTTCTTCAATACATCGAGAATTTCCAATCTCGCAAATTTTCCTGCGATAATTTGGGTATTAAAAAAATTATGCTACGATATTTTAAGAAATCAATTATTCTCGAGAGATTTGGGAACAAATGTATTTCAACGTTTTTTTTTTTTTTTTTTGCATAACGAAATAAAGATTTTTTTGTTTTGATTTGGCATTCGATCGAACGTGAAGATAATCGATTTTTTTTTTTGTTTTTTTCCGGTTCTGCGAGATTTTACAATCTGCGTTTATTTGTTAATTAATTGTGAGAAAAGTATCTTGAGGATGGAAAAAAGAGAAATTTTTTTAGACGAATATTTCGCACGTTGTCTCTCATCAACTGCATTTTCAACATATATTGATTTATATTTCTTCACAACATATATATTAGTATATATTCTCCATTAACATGGTATAGACTTATAATATATAATATGTATATATAATATATCATTTTTTTCTTTTCTTCTTATTTATGTTCCATAGGTACGTCGCGTTCCCCCTCGTCTCACACAAAAATATAGAATCTATAGTTCACCGTGAAGAATCGACGCCTTAAGATGGCGCACACAGCAAATAATGCAAAAAATTTCCAAAATGAAGAAGAAAAAAAAAGAAAAAAAACGAACAAAGACAATTAAATTTATTTTGACGATAGTTGCGAAAGCAATAATCGTTAATTCGAACAAACTTCTCATCCCGCAATATCGATTAAAATGACGTCGGATCAACATTTCCGGGTCATTTTCAATTATCGTCGTGATCGCAAAAATAAAATAATAAAATATATATTTATAAATATATAAATTCATAAGCCGCCCATAAGTCGTCGTTTAATTATCAAGGGTCTCGTAGAAAAGGAGAGATAAATTTTTGTTTTTCCGTACAAGAGATAATTTGATGGATAGATGATTAATTAAGAATATATATATATATATGTATATTTTTCCGTTTTTTGCTCGCAATCGATGTCGACGTAGCCGCGATGTAACGAATAAAATTATACAAAAGTTTCGAGCGACAGAGATTCTACACTATTTCTATTTTTTTAGTTGTTTTTTTATTTATTTTTTTCGTTTCGATTTTTTTTTTTTTTTAAATTTTTTTCAAATTTTTTAATTATCTTTTTTTTTTATTCCGTTGAACTATAATCTAGAAAATTGTTGAACGAATGGCTACAAAACACGTTTACGATCTCATTGACTCATTTTGCGGACGCAACGATTATGTATTTAAGGGGGTACATCTGTGTAGATTGCCGGAAATGTTGGTGAATTTTGGGAATTATTATCTCAAAAACTATTCGTCCGATTGAATTCATGTTGGTTTTATTTGAAAGTATATACATTGAGGTATGTTGACGATTTTTTGTATAAATATGTAGTGAATGGGGGCGCTGTTATTCTGGTCGGCGTAAAACAACTTTGTCGTCGGCACGGTTTGCGGTTCCCACTTTTTTTTAGATAACGGATCGACCGATTCCTTTAAAATTTGGACACAATATGCACGGATAGGTAATGAAGTTCGGCACGTAGGATTTTTTTTAAAAATAATTTTTTTTTTTTTTTATCAACCAAAAAAGGTCGTAAACTGAGGTTAAAAAGTGAATTTCAATTTCAATCAAGCGCCATTTTGTGAAAAAAAAAAATCCTACGTGCCGAAAAGCTCAAGACGTTACACTTTAAGAATCTTCTTGAAATTTTTGTTTCGGACCAACCGACTGCGAGAAAAAGTGGAAACCGCAAACCGTGCCGACGACAAAGTTGTTTTACGCCGACCACAATAACAGCGCTCCCATTCACTATATATTTATATAAAAAATCGTCAACATACCTCAATGTATATACTTTCAAATAAAACCAATTTGAATTCAATCGGACGAATAGTTTTTGAGATAATCATTCCCAAAATTCACCTGCTTTTCCGGCAATCTACACGGATGTACCCAATGATATGCGATCGACGAAGTCGTTCGGTCATCCTCGTGGGAGGCTGGGACCACGAGGCGTCCGCGACTCCGTCGTCGCTACCTCTACTCGTTTCCTCTGCTCGCGGCGATTCGTCGACACCGTTTGCTCATTTCAGTCCTCATCTTGTCAAGCTTTCAAATCTATTTTAGTTTGTTTATTTTTTTTTTTTTGTTTTAATTAATCTTTTTTCAACCCTTTCTTTTCGATATTACGTCACATATAATAAAATATTCGAGCTTTTCGTTATACTTTCATATGCCAAGTATTACACAGCGCTTTACCTCATCTGATTATACTGCGCGACAACCAGACACAATTTTACGACGATAATACCTTTTTTCGTTTGGTTTTTTTTTCTTCTTTTTCTTTTTTTTTAATCAGCGAATCACGTCGAAACAGCGACAACGAGAACATTCTTGTTTTTTTTTCTTTGCTTGATTTCAATAAAACTCGTGCTGTTTTTTTTTTTTTTTTTGGTTCTAGGACACAGAGACAGCACCGTTTTCGAGGACGAGGACTCGATTTCTATCTTTTTTTTTCTTTCTCTTTTTTTATCAAAAAATCGAACTGTCGTTTTTTTTTTTTTTTTCATTCTTATGTTCTGTTGATAGAAGAGCCGAATTACATATTTTCCGCTCGTTCTCATGCATGGAAGATTTAATTTTACGTATCAAGCGAATTGTCGTTTTTCTAATTTTTCTTTTTTTTTTTAAATTTTATTCTCTATTACGAAGGATCGCGATTTTTGGAAGTACTTCGGGAGAAACAGAAGAAAACAATGGATATAATTGAAATTGAATGTTCGATGGGAATTATGATCGTGTGTATGTAGGCCGTAAATTTACCGGCCTCGGTGTGGAATTAATTACAATTACCAGGAAATTAAGAAACTGAGAAGGTTTAACGTGTAGGAAGAAAATTATTTTAAACAATAAAAAAAAGTCGAACTTCTTCCCGGAATACTTTTTACAGTCTATGATGAAGATTTTGAAAGCGTTGAGCTATAATGCCAAAGGTAGTAAAAGCTCTGATATAATTTCCTTTTTTCATCCTTCAACACTAATCTTAAGGGGGGAGGGGGTAAGATTTATTCGGCGAAGAAGAAGCATGTTTTTAAGATTTTTTTCTGGCGATACAAATAGTGTAAATTTATTCAATCATATTCCATATAATAATACAACATTTGAACAATATTTTCCTAAATTTTCATTGCAAAATATTGAAAATTAAGCTGGTGACAGTGAATCTCCGGAGGCGCTTCGAAAAAGTCCGTGTTCACGATAACGCAAAATCTACTGGACCAATCGTTTTGAAATTTTGCACACTACTTCTTCACATAATTCACTAGGTATTGTCGAGAGCTTTTTTTTTAAATAATTATTAATTTTACAGCAAGAAATTAGCTGATTTTTATAGCGAAAATCGGTTTTTTTGCTTCCAAGTGCTACGAAAAAATCAAAAATAAAAAAAAATAAAAAAATCCCCTCGTGATTACCTCGAGAAACATCTCCTTTAACGAATGCATTTTGATTTTTTTTTATTCAAATGATTCTTTTACGAGTTATGGTGAACACCGCAAAGTAACTTTTTTTCGAGGCGCCTCCGGAGATTCACTGCCACCCCCTTAATTTTCAATATTTTGGAATGAAAATTTAGAAAAATATTGTTTAAATGTTGTATTATTATATGAAAATTAATTGAATAAATTAACACTATTTGTATCGCCAGAAAAAAATCTGAAAAACATGCTTCTCTTTCGCCGAATTAACCTAACCCCCCTCCCTTAATCGTTCAATCAATCTCGCGATTCTCGTTCTGAATCCATCGCAAATTCGGTGTCAACACAACTTCTTTCGCTTCTTACCCCATCGTTATTCTTTTTTCTCGTCATTTCTCTTTTCTTCTATGATTTTGAAAAAAGAAACTATTTTAACTTCATCCTTGCGACAGAGCCAAAGTTAAATTCTGTTATTTTTTTTTTATGTAGAATCAAACGAATCCCGATGCGATAAAGTTTTACAGCCGTTCAATTATTCCGTGCTC
>CAXAQZ010000161.1:0-34677 GCA_963971145.1 Sussaba pulchella
TCGCGACCCTCCCTCGCAGGTCTTTTCGACCCATTTTGTCGGGTCAAAATTTATTTTCGCGACCCTCCCTGGCAGGTCTTTTCGACCCATTTTGTCCGGTCGAAATTTATTTTCGCGACCCCCACTAACGTAATGTACTAGGGTTCGAAGACCATAAATTGTCGGTTTTGAAAAAAGGACACTTGTAGGCTTTCGATTTCAGGTCGATCGACTCAAATATCGACGCAACTGCACTGGCTTTCGACTTACCTTTTCTGGTCGAAACTGATTTCCACGACCCTCCCTGGCAGGTCGTTTCGACCTATTTATTCCGGTCGAAATTTATTTTCGCGACCCTCCCTGGCAGGTCTTTTCGACCCATTTTGTCCGGTCGAAATTTATTTTCGCGACCCTCCCTGGCAGGTCTTTTCGACCCATTTTGTCCGGTCGAAATTTATTTTCGCGACCCTCCCTGGCAGGTCTTTTCGACCCATTTTGTCCGGTCGAAATTTATTTTCGCGACCCTCCCTGGCAGGTCGTTTCGACCCATTTTGTCCGGTCGAAATTTATTTTCGCGACCCTCCCTGGCAGGTCGTTTCGACCTATTTATTCCGGTCGAAATTTATTTTCGCGACCCTCCCTGGCAGGTCGTTTCGACCTATTTATTCCGGTCGAAATTTATTTTCGCGACCCTCCCTGGCAGGTCTTTTCGACCTATTTATTCCGGTCGAAATTTAGTTTCGCGACCCTCCCTGGCAGGTCTTTTCGACCTATTTATTCCGGTCGAAATTTATTTTCGCGACCCTCCCTCGCAGGTTTTTTCGACCCATTTTGTCCGGTCGAAATTTATTTTCGCGACCCCCACTAACGTAATGTTGGAAAGGAAGTATATTTAAGGTGATGGGATGCCGCTCGGTCGGTAAGAGAAAACTGTAATCGATTGTTTGGTGTCCCAATTGATTTGTCGAATAAAACACGGTTCTTACATCATGCGGCTCAGAATTGTGTATGATGTAAGAACCGTGTTTTATTCGACAGAACAATTGGGGCGACAAAGAACGTGTTGCCGTGATTGCAGCTATCTCCCTCGCACTCGCCGATGTAGTCCCTCATCCCAAAAGTGAGATTACATTGCAGAGCAGGATATCTTCGACGCTGGAAGGGAAGGCAGGATATCTTCGACGCAGGAAGGGTTGCCCCGAGAGCAACAATGATATTTATTTCCATGTTTTGTTCTGGGAACGTCCAAAAGACTACACAAAGTTGATATGTACACAGTTTCAATAATCACTTTTTCATACATGACAATTTATTATCATTATATAAATAATAAATAATAAATAATAATAATAATAATAATAATAATAATAATAATAATAATAATAATAACAATAATAATAATAATAATAATAATAATAATAATATTATATTATATTACATTATTATTATTATCATTTATTATTTATATTTTTATTCATTTATCTCGGCATAACGCCGGAATCCAACCCGGAGTCGCTAAACTAAAATAAAACTAATGAACAATAAAGTTTTATTATAACATACACATCTTACATGCATGACAATTTGCCGGACGGATGCGTTTTACTTATTGTATGGGATTGTTGAGAGATCCCAAATTAAGTGCTCGTCGTGTCGTTGTCGTCGTCGTACGTGTCGGTATTGTCGTCGTCAGTATTGTCATCGTTGTCGTTGTATTCGTCGTCGTTACTAAGTCTCTTTCTACGTTTTTCTTCGACAGCTCTTGTACTCTTGCACCTATTTCTATAACGAAAGTTCTTGAGCTTCTTAGAAATCAGTGTCCTTACGACATCCATGTCTTCTATATCTACTACCGGTAATTTTCTTAATGTCTGCAGCGACATACACCCACCTATTTGTTCAATATTTGGGAAAAAACATTATTACGCCGATGCATGACAAAAATTTTATACAAAAGTTACATGGTTTGAAAAGATGCACTACGTAGTGCATCAATTTTTTTTATAGATAAAGGCGTTTCAAAGATTTGGAGGACAACTTTGTTTTTTTTTTTCAACAGATCACTATATTTTTTATAGCAGGATATGGTAGAGAATCGAATTCTCAGTTAAAAAAAGTATTGACCTTTATTAGCCCT
This sequence comes from Sussaba pulchella, assembly GCA_963971145.1. Classification (NCBI taxonomy): domain Eukaryota; kingdom Metazoa; phylum Arthropoda; class Insecta; order Hymenoptera; family Ichneumonidae; genus Sussaba; species Sussaba pulchella. The sequence continues at coordinate 2,117 of CAXAQZ010000161.1, forward strand.
TTGCCTAATAGCTAACGAGTAATTTCCACTTTGTTTCTTGAAAGTCTTCTTCGCGTAACATCGACTTAGAAATTTGTTAGGTCAATGATTGGGTAACTATAAGGTCACTGATGTCAAAAAACATTGTCACGTGAACATCCCGCTGTCCTGCGGAAACCTGTGATAAGGTTGAATCTCTAACTTGATATTGCGCGAAGAAAACTTTCAAGAAACAAAGTAAAATTACTCGTTAGCTATTAGGTTTAGGGCTAACAAAGGTCAATACCGTCTTACTCAGAATTCGATTCTCTACCATATTCTGCTATAAAAAATAAAGTGACCTGGTTGAAAAAACAAAGTGGTCCTTTAAATCTTCGAAACGCCTCAACCTATAAAAAAAATTGATGCAGTACGTAGTGCATCCTTTTAAACCATGTAACTTTTGTACATAACATTTTCCGTGCAATGCATGCACTACCGCTCAGAATTATCAGGACACTAACCACGCGCGCTGCCAGGAATCACTCCTGTCTTTGAACGACGACAACTCAGCGAGAAAAAAAGCTAAAATGTTTTTTTTTTTTACCGGTAGAAAGCCTATGAAATTCGGGATCAAATGATCTCTGTTTGATAATATTGCCACAATTGAGTACCGAGATTGAATGTGAAAATCATTAGAAGGAAATTTCGATTTTTCCGGAATTTTCTTCGTCGACTTCAACTCGCTGGCAAACCTGGAAAAAAATGTTCACAGATCTAAAACTGCGTATCGGTAATCGTCGCAATGTCACCTTTATTTTCAGCCCAAAAAACACATAAAATCTCAACGCGTTCTTGAGTAATTGGAAAAATTTATTAATTTTTCAGCGAGACGAGAAGGCAGCCGCGGTCGCCAACTCGCGCGATCGTTGGCTCGCCGCCGAATAATGCATGCCTGCACTATTTTCTTAATTACTCAAGAACCCGTTGAGAGTCTCAATGCTTTTTGGACTTAAAATGAAGGTAACATTGCGACGATTATCGATACTCCGTGTTGGATCTGTGAACATTTTTTTCTAGGTTTGCCAGCGAGTTGAAGTCAACGAAGAAAATTTCGCAGAAATCGAAATTTTCTTCTAATGATTTTCACATTCAATCTCGGTACTCAATTGTGGCAATATTATCGAACAGAGATCATTGGATTCAGAATTTCATAGGCTTTCTAACGGTAAAAGGAGAAAAAAAAATTAGCTTTTTTTCTCGCGCAGTTGTCGTCGTTCAAAAACAGGAGTGATTCCTGGCAGCGCGCGTGGTTAGTATCCTGATAATTCTGAGCGGTAGTGTACTTTGTAAGTTACAACGGTGCACACGTTGCCTAGACCACCTTGTATATTTTAAACTTACGCATCAGCGTTTTTACTTCTTCCGTAGTAACTTCTCGTTGTTCAACGTTGTCAGTGCGACTTTTTTTTTTTATAACGAGCGTCATCATTGTATCCTCGTCCCACAAAAGTGTCATTAAGTGGTTTAATCGTTTCGTCATATTCGCAGCTGCCGCCGCTTTTAATGCTACCGTTTTGGGCACTTGCCAACCGGGAGCTAGTGATACATCCAGGTCGCCCTCATCCACGGGCGTACTTGTTGCGATTTCGAATTCAGACTCGTCGGTACTATCGTCCTGAAAGGCGCGTTCGATCTTCCTTATTCTTTTGAAAATAATCGATACTTGTTTACGTAATTCTTTGACCTGCAAATATAGTATATTTAAAAACGTTACAATTACTTTTTGATTTCGTTATTGGTTTCATTACCTCTTGCATTACTATTTTATCGCGCCGTCGACAACAACCGGACGTCGAATTCGACCGTTCGCGTTTATTCTCGGTTGGGCTTTTATCCGCAAGCCAGCTCAGTGAATCATCGGCGCGAGGGGTGGCGTTCGGCTTTGATCACAAACGTTTTTTACATCGTACATAATATTCCACATCTCGTTAAAAAACGTCATAATATACGCGACTGCCTTCAGTTTGAAGCCGTTCGTCTTACCTTCTTCGTACAGCTGAGGGAGCCTGTCGCTTTATCTGGGTGTATCCTTTTTGAGTTCTCGGTTATTCGCACCGGTACTTTTGGCATTAGTGCTCTCTTAATCGATGGTTGCAGATCCTTTGCATGTTTCTCGGAATGATGAGCGTCACTGTTCTTCCGTTTCCTTGGTTCGCATCTCGCGTTGCCGTCGCTGATTACCTGTTATCAATATTATTTGTGAAGGTTACTTAACGCATTCATCGGCATTCTTTGTCACATTTTCATTGTTTCATTCGGTTTCATATAATCATTTGTTCCTGTACCGTTTTACTTTTTTTCGCATGACGCGGGACGTTATTTTCTTTATTCCATTGCAGGTCTGCTGTCGAAGCAAAGCTGCCTTCGCTATCGTTATTGTCACTGCTGCGTCTTCGGTCCAGTCCGACGTCTGTTACTTCAAAAGGAGTGTTGAACATTACTTTCAGCGCCTTACCCTTGTTGTTTCTTTGCTTTCCTCCGCATTTCATTTTCATCTTATTAATAACCTGTTATCAATACGAATTTCTAATGCTGTTATGCCCATTCATTACAACAGTTGTTAGCATACACTCCAGGCCACAATTTTGGGTACACCCCATGAAATTCTGAGCCGCCGAAAAAATTCGGTAACTTCCTTAAAAATTAAGATAATCGAATTTCGGAAGCGTTATTTTAAAAAGGACATACCGTGCTTCATTTTGCTTTCTTAAAAAAATTTTTGCGATTTTTTTTGAGCCCGGTACACCTGTTTGAAAATGACCGTTTTTAGGTAAAAACAATCATAACTCCTTCAAAAAAAATTGCACGAAATTTTCTAAGGAATTAAATTGAATCTATTGGTTACCGTTACAAGGATATTCCATGAGAAATTGACGGAACAAAATTCTAGAAGTTTCGCAACCGATTGAAAACCACCAAAAAAAAGTGGAAAAACGGCCATTTTCAAACCGGTGCACCGGGCAAAAAAAAAAATCGCAAAATTTTTTTTAAGAAAGCAAAATGAAGCCTGGTATGTCCTTTTTAAAATAACGCTTTCGAAATTCGATAATCTTAATTTTTAAGGAAGGTACCGAATTTTTAGGGCGGCTCGGAATTTCATGGGGTGTACCCAAATTTTTGGCCTGGAGTGTAAGTGTTAGTAAATTTCGTCTTACCGGCATCGTACGCTTCTTCCGATGATTAGTTTGAACGTTCAGCCTATTGGAGCTATCCACCGGCACACTAGCGTTCGCGTGGTGGCCTTTCGTTCTTTTGGAATCGCTCTTAACCTCGCCTTTTTTCTTTCCTTCTTTATGACCGCATTTTTTTTTCGTCTGCTTAATTACCTGTTGTCAAAACGAATTTCTATCATTTTTATGCCCACTCGTCACAACTGTTATTAACATAAGCGTTCGCGTTCGCGTTAGCCGAAATAATACCAAATCATTACTTTTTACCCTTACGTTTTCAATACTTCCACCCCCGGCTTCGCTTTCATCCAATGTTTGACTCACCGTGTTGTCCGTTGATTCCCAATGGACCGTTTCATTTTCCTCCGTGTTACATACACGTTTATCGATAACGTAATTACCGGTACAATTTTCGTTATCGTTATAAGCGGCTACACCGTTCAAACCATCTTCTTGGCATTCCGGGATCATCTGTCATTTTAATATTACTGTACTATTTACAAATTCTCCTTTCGGCTTCAATGATACTGCATCATTTGTTTCATTTCATACCATCTGGACATTTTTGTCGCCGAGTTCGCTTTCATCCTGCATTTGAAGATCGTCCACTAACTCGTTCTGGACCTTTTCCGGTTTATCGATTCTGCATGGTTTTTCCACTAACGGTTCATTACCGGTAACATTTTCACCTATGTTAGGAGCTGTTTCGCGGTTCACCACATCCGCATCGCCGTTTAGGACGGCCTATTTTTTCAATACAAGTTTAACAATTATGCAAAAGCCCCTTTAACCGAAATTTGACTCGACCATTGATTTATACATGCCTTGTATATTGATGGTTCGGGGGTTCTTGTTTCGTCACAATCAGGACTTCCGGGTGTGTCAGGTTCACCGTTCGCTTCCGGGTCATGGATAACTTTGATGTTTTCCTCGTCGTTCCGGGGATTTGCTGCAGTCGTACTGGAAGCATTACAGGTACCGGTTCCGTCGCCGTGTTTGACCTTACGCGATTACATAAACATGTCATAATAAACATTTAATATTAATGGCCTTCGCAGAATCATCACAGTGTAAAAAAATTATATAATACCGGCGGTACTTCTTTGGTAAAGCGGGCGAAGTCCTCAGCCATTTGACAGCTGATCGCTTCCTTTATGCACCGCAGATTTTTCTGTAAACATTCGCTTACGTTATCTGTCGTATGACGAAGTTGCCGAACATACGAACGAGTCCAAGTAACATGTATCTCATCTATATCTCAAAATTTTGCTTCCTTATAGAGGAAGCATTGTTTCCGTTAAAAATGTTTTTTTCCAGATTTTTATGTACACGTGTTCAGAATGTCCCGAAACGCCGAGAAATCATATTTAGAAAAAATGCCCGGATGTGTGTGTGTGTGTGTGTGTGTGTGTGTGTGTGTGTGTGTGTGTGTGTGTGTGTGTGTGTGTGTGTGTGTGTGTGTGTGTGTAACATTAGTCGAGCGTTCACAACTTGAGAACGGCTGGAGGTATCAAGCTGAAATTTATCACACATGTGAAGGGTTCAAGGCGCATAGCATGATTAAATTTTTAGTGAAATCCATGTGGTCGTCTGGTTTTTACATTTAAAAAATTCAAATAAAAAATTTCGGTCTCTAGCTCCCACAATTTTAGATATCGAGCTTAAATTCAGTAGAATGTTGTACAACTACGGGGAGATGCTTGTTACTGAATTTGAAAAAAATCCATGAAGTGCTTTTGTTTTGAAGAATTTTGAAAGGTGTAAAAAATCGTTGTGCGCTCCTTAGCTAGTGCAATTTTTGAGATATCCGAGTAAATTTGGCACAAAGTTGCACTATTATCAAAAGATGTTTTGTATTGAATTTTGGCAAAATCCATCGAGCTATTCATATTTTATGTGGTTTTTCAGTTTTTCAAAAATAAACTTGCACGCTCTGGCTTCCACAATTTTTGAGTTATCGAACTCAAATTTGGTACAAAGTCGCACTATTATCGAAAGATGTTTCGTATTGAATTTGGGCAAAATCCATTTAGGCGTTTAAATTTGATGCGACTTCCAATTTTTTAGATTTTACATTGAATTCACCATATATTTATTCTGGACTATATCGATTTACGAACGGATTTAATATGAAAACAATTGTACAAAAACGAACCTTGCACATTGCTTCCTCATAATTTTTTACATTTGCCAAAGCTTCCTCTATGAGGGAGCCAGAATTGATCGACACAGTTCGTCACAGAGGAAACTCTGGGAAATTTTAAATATTATGAGGAAGCAATGGGCAAGGTTTGACTTTGAATTATTGTTTTTCTTATGAATAAATGAATGTTTGTTTTTATGAATAAATGAAATAAAGCTCTCGTACGTATGCTTTCCTTTTTAACCCATTAACGCTTAGAGGCCGCAATTTCGTCATCTGAGTTTGAATTTTCACCGTGTGATGAATTAGAAGAAAAAAAAACGTAAACCATTGTTTTTTATGTTTTCGAGTGTTCTTTTTTAAATGGCGATGGTTGAAATTGTGCCAGAAAAATTTTTATCATTAAAAATTGAAAATACGCAAAAAAATAAAAACGTCATTTTTCAATGCAATTTTTTGTATTAAACGATTTTTCTTTTTTTTTAAATTTCTTGCAAATGCTTAAAACTGATAAAAATCGCGTGGTTCATGTTCGAACTAAAAATGAATGAGGTTAGTTGTATGTAAACATTTTTGGTTTAATTTTTTTTTCGAAAAATTGACAAATTTTTTCTCAAAAACCGTACGCTTGAGCAAAAAATGTTCGTTAACAAAAATATCTCATAATTGATTTAATAATACTCCTACATTTTTTTCATTAGGATCTGATAAAATTTTTTAGTTTAAAAAAAATAACGAATTCAAAATTTCGAAAAATGTCAAAAAGTCTGAAAAAAAAATCGACGCCGTTCTTTTACGTAATGGGTACAATAATACATTTTTTTTTATCAAGAAATGTGTCTGACAAAATTGACAGAGAAACTTTACATGAAACGGAAGATATGCACAGCGAAATTGGTAAAATAGAACATCTGGTTGACGAAACAAAAATGGTAAAAAAAAGCAAAATATTCTGATAGGAAGTTCCTAAAAGTTGAAGAAAAGAAACCATGCCAAATCTGTGACGTAGAAAGCCACTTACCTTGCTCTTCAACAGCTGCTTTCCAAACGATTCGTTGTTTTTTGGGCCCTCGATTTTGAAACTTTCCGTCTTCTTTACTTTTTTCGTCGCTTCGAACGTTTCCGGGGATTCTGTGTTGTTTTTTTTTATCATCAGTCTTTTACCACGACCAAGGTTCAATTCTCTTTTTTCTGCTTCTTCCTCGGTTTCTGTTGGGGAATTAAACAAGCGTTATTTTATCTAATATATATTATGACACGCTGCGCGTAAAAGTGCGGTTTTACGCTCACTTTGTTCGCGTCAAACCGCAATTACGCACCTTGTGATATAAAAATTCGTACGATACTCGTACGAAAAACGTTTTCTAGACTCGTGTGATTGCAACACTCACCTTCGGCTTGTTCTGCAAACTCACACTCGTCACAAAATTTTTTTTACGACTAGCGTCATAATGTACTATTTTCATAAATGATTCAATTGAAAATAACAAAAATATATTATTATTTTACAAGCACATATATACGACGTCATTTACCTTTGCGACAACACTCTACTATCGAACAAATACACAGGGTTGCTCACACAATCTCAGAATCGCTAGAAACAAAAGAATACTGCTCCGCAGCATTCTTAGACATCCAGCAGGCATTCGATAAAGTGTGGCACCCTGGCCTCTTGTTTAAAATAAAACAACAAATACCCCAAATTTACCTTCGTACTTGACGATCCGAACTTTTTTATAACACGGGCAGCCAGCGTCATCAATTTTTATCCGTATAGCAACGTTGACAATGGGATTTGAAATGTAATTTATGACAAAATCATCAGTACATTCTGACAACAAATTTTTACTTTTGCAGTCGCGCACAAATAACTCATTTGCTTGAACAGTTTTTAATTCTTCTTGTCCATTCCATTTGTACGCAACACGATAAAACATTTTACGCATTAAGTTTCTTACACAAGTTCGGAATGAATAAGATGGCGGCCGGTGAACAGAAACTATGGTCAAAGAAGAAAGATTACATGGAGCCGCCGAGATTAGTTCGCGCCGCCGAAAGCAGCAAGTAGAGGCGCTGCTCCGCTCGTCCGTGTGCACGCATACAATGGAATCGAACTCTGCGCACAGGCACACACATGCAGGCACGATATCCAGCCAGTGCTGCCAGATTAGGGGAGGGAAGAATTTGGAGGGTACCCTTTCCACACCGTTTTTGGTACAACAGCGTGTGAGAAGTAGCCGGCGCACGGCGCTCACAATCCTGCCGCGGCCAATCGCGTCCCTCGACGACCCAACCTCTTCTGACGTCGCGGCGGTGAATACGAATGTAGCATTCACCTTACGAGATATGTCGTCTCCTCGAGTTACGAATTTTCCGAAAAAAATTCAGGATCATTATTTTTAAACAATTTAGCCGAATTCGATGAGTCGGAATAAAATTGGTTAAAATTGACAGGGCCTGGTAACTGGGTGTTGACTGGTTTTTAGGTTATTTCCGTTCTGCCGCGCAAACGAGGCAACATGGCCGACAAACATGAGCTGATTGGCGACGCGTTAAAGAGATGCTATTGGCTGCGCATAGTTGCGATCGATGTATGATGCGCGAAGCCGACCGGCGGCGGTTGGCGTGGTCGGTAGAGAGGGTAGCAGAAAACGGCCTTGGGATGGAATTCCATCCAATCTGGCAGCACTGTATCCAGCCAACCGAGTCTGGGAGCGCACGTGGTGCTGCCCAGTAGGCACGAGCTAACCTTTGTCTATCCGAGAACACGTGCACGCGCAAGTGGCGCGAACACTCATCGTTTATCGCGGTTGCCCGACGATCCCGGGGCCGTTTCGTCGTTTATCTTTTCGGAGAGCGTGGACTCTCGTTTATTAATAAAGCGTTGCAGGCGGGCAACTAAATCGCCGCCACCTGTACTTCATTGAACCTCGTGATACGTCCTAGTATCCGGTTTTTTGTGACAAAAAAATCGATAACACCCGAACGAAGCGTTGGCCCGAATAGTTCAAGGTGGGTAAATTTTCGTTTTTATTTAAGGAATTTAAAAAAAAATACATTTCAAAAATTTAGGGTACTTTTTTTGTTTTATTTCATTTTTAATTGTGAATTGTTTATTCTGAATTGGTGCTGCCCAGTAGGCACGAGCTAACCTTTGTCTATCCGAGAACACGTGCACGCGCAAGTGGCGCGAACACTCATCGTTTATCGCGGTTGCCCGACGATCCCGGGGCCGTTTCGTCGTTCATCTTTTCGGAGAGCGTGGACTCTCGTTTATTAATAAAGCGTTGCAGGCGGGCAACTAAATCGCCGCCATCCGTACTTCATTGAACCTCGTGATACGTCCTAGTATCCGGTTTTTTGTGACAAAAAAATCGATAACACCCGAACGAAGCGTTGGCCCGAATAGTTCAAGGTGGGTAAATTTTCGTTTTTATTTAAGGAATTAAAAAAAAATACATTTCAAAAATTTAGGGTACTTTTTTTGTTTTATTTCATTTTTAATTGTGAATTGTTTATTCTGAATTGGTGCTGCCCAGTAGGCACGAGCTAACCTTTGTCTATCCGAGAACACGTGCACGCGCAAGTGGCGCGAACACTCATCGTTTATCGCGGTTGCCCGACGATCCCGGGGCCGTTTCGTCGTTCATCTTTTCGGAGAGCGTGGACTCTCGTTTATTAATAAAGCGTTGCAGGCGGGCAACTAAATCGCCGCCATCCGTACTTCATTGAACCTCGTGATACGTCCTAGTATCCGGTTTTTTGTGACAAAAAAATCGATAACACCCGAACGAAGCGTTGGCCCGAATAGTTCAAGGTGGGTAAATTTTCGTTTTTATTTAAGGAATTAAAAAAAAATACATTTCAAAAATTTAGGGTACTTTTTTTGTTTTATTTCATTTTTAATTGTGAATTGTTTATTCTGAATTGGTGCTGCCCAGTAGGCACGAGCTAACCTTTGTCTATCCGAGAACACGTGCACGCGCAAGTGGCGCGAACACTCATCGTTTATCGCGGTTGCCCGACGATCCCGGGGCCGTTTCGTCGTTCATCTTTTCGGAGAGCGTGGACTCTCGTTTATTAATAAAGCGTTGCAGGCGGGCAACTAAATCGCCGCCACCCGTACTTCATTGAACCTCGTGATACGTCCTAGTATCCGGTTTTTTGTGACAAAAAATCCGATAACACCCGAACGAAGCGTTGGCCCGAATAGTTCAAGGTCGGTAAATTTTCGTTTTTATTTAAGGAATTTAAAAAAAAATACATTTCAAAAATTGAGGGTACTTTTTTTGTTTTATTTCATTTTTAATTGTGAATTGTTTAATCTGAATTGGTGCTGCCCAGTAGGCACGAGCTAACCTTTGTCTATCCGAGAACACGTGCACGCGCAAGTGGCGCGAACACTCATCGTTTATCGCGGTTGCCCGACGATCCCGGGGCCGTTTCGTCGTTCATCTTTTCGGAGAGCGTGGACTCTCGTTTATTAATAAAGCGTTGCAGGCGGGCAACTAAATCGCCGCCACCCGTACTTCATTGAACCTCGTGATACGTCCTAGTATCCGGTTTTTTGTGACAAAAAAATCGATAACACCCGAACGAAGCGTTGGCCCGAATAGTTCAAGGTCGGTAAATTTTCGTTTTTATTTAAGGAATTTAAAAAAAAATACATTTCAAAAATTTAGGGTACTTTTTTTGTTTTATTTCATTTTTAATTGTGAATTGTTTAATCTGAATTGGTGCTGCCCAGTAGGCACGAGCTAACCTTTGTCTATCCGAGAACACGTGCACGCGCAAGTGGCGCGAACACTCATCGTTTATCGCGGTTGCCCGACGATCCCGGGGCCGTTTCGTCGTTCATCTTTTCGGAGAGCGTGGACTCTCGTTTATTAATAAAGCGTTGCAGGCGGGCAACTAAATCGCCGCCACCCGTACTTCATTGAACCTCGTGATACGTCCTAGTATCCGGTTTTTTGTGACAAAAAAATCGATAACACCCGAACGAAGCGTTGGCCCGAATAGTTCAAGGTGGGTAAATTTTCGTTTTTATTTAAGGAATTTAAAAAAAAATACATTTCAAAAATTTAGGGTACTTTTTTTGTTTTATTTCATTTTTAATTGTGAATTGTTTATTCTGAATTGGTGCTGCCCAGTAGGCACGAGCTAACCTTTGTCTATCCGAGAACACGTGCACGCGCAAGTGGCGCGAACACTCATCGTTTATCGCGGTTGCCCGACGATCCCGGGGCCGTTTCGTCGTTCATCTTTTCGGAGAGCGTGGACTCTCGTTTATTATTAAAGCGTTGCAGGCGGGCAACTAAATCGCCGCCACCCGTACTTCATTGAACCTCGTGATACGTCCTAGTATCCGGTTTTTTGTGACAAAAAATCCGATAACACCCGAACGAAGCGTTGGCCCGAATAGTTCAAGGTCGGTAAATTTTCGTTTTTATTTAAGGAATTTAAAAAAAAATACATTTCAAAAATTGAGGGTACTTTTTTTGTTTTATTTCATTTTTAATTGTGAATTGTTTAATCTGAATTGGTGCTGCCCAGTAGGCACGAGCTAACCTTTGTCTATCCGAGAACACGTGCACGCGCAAGTGGCGCGAACACTCATCGTTTATCGCGGTTGCCCGACGATCCCGGGGCCGTTTCGTCGTTCATCTTTTCGGAGAGCGTGGACTCTCGTTTATTAATAAAGCGTTGCAGGCGGGCAACTAAATCGCCGCCACCCGTACTTCATTGAACCTCGTGATACGTCCTAGTATCCGGTTTTTTGTGACAAAAAAATCGATAACACCCGAACGAAGCGTTGGCCCGAATAGTTCAAGGTCGGTAAATTTTCGTTTTTATTTAAGGAATTTAAAAAAAAATACATTTCAAAAATTTAGGGTACTTTTTTTGTTTTATTTCATTTTTAATTGTGAATTGTTTAATCTGAATTGGTGCTGCCCAGTAGGCACGAGCTAACCTTTGTCTATCCGAGAACACGTGCACGCGCAAGTGGCGCGAACACTCATCGTTTATCGCGGTTGCCCGACGATCCCGGGGCCGTTTCGTCGTTCATCTTTTCGGAGAGCGTGGACTCTCGTTTATTAATAAAGCGTTGCAGGCGGGCAACTAAATCGCCGCCACCCGTACTTCATTGAACCTCGTGATACGTCCTAGTATCCGGTTTTTTGTGACAAAAAAATCGATAACACCCGAACGAAGCGTTGGCCCGAATAGTTCAAGGTGGGTAAATTTTCGTTTTTATTTAAGGAATTTAAAAAAAAATACATTTCAAAAATTTAGGGTACTTTTTTTGTTTTATTTCATTTTTAATTGTGAATTGTTTATTCTGAATTGGTGCTGCCCAGTAGGCACGAGCTAACCTTTGTCTATCCGAGAACACGTGCACGCGCAAGTGGCGCGAACACTCATCGTTTATCGCGGTTGCCCGACGATCCCGGGGCCGTTTCGTCGTTCATCTTTTCGGAGAGCGTGGACTCTCGTTTATTATTAAAGCGTTGCAGGCGGGCAACTAAATCGCCGCCACCCGTACTTCATTGAACCTCGTGATACGTCCTAGTATCCGGTTTTTTGTGACAAAAAAATCGATAACACCCGAACGAAGCGCTGGCCCGAATAGTTCAAGGTGGGTAAATTTTCGTTTTTATTTAAGGAATTTAAAAAAAAATACATTTCAAAAATTGAGGGTACTTTTTTTGTTTTATTTCATTTTTAATTCTGAATTGTTTATAAATATATATTGAATTATAATTATAATAATTATAATAATTATAATATATGTTGAATTTGTGCAACATAATCGTTTTTCGAGTTATCGCTAACCCAATTACCTGATACACTATTGGACTGGTCCAATTTCGGTCGCGTGATCCGGGGTTCAAGTAGCGTTGACCACGTGATCGCCGATGGGGATCGCGGCCGTTACAGAACGATCGTTATTCTTTCGAGTTAAAACAAAAAAAAATACTGGAAAAATATTTGTGTGTTTATGTTTGTTTGCGATTACGCACATACGGGGAATTGAACGTAATAGTTCTGTACGTACTTTTTTTACGCCTAAACAGTCGAAAACGCGAGGTAGCCCTCTGTATTTTTCTTGTAATGAAACAAGACGAATAATAATGTTATTGTTCGTCTCGTCGACATTGTACCGTTCCGGACTTGATATATGTACGGATGAAGGCACATATTGGTATCATATGTTAAATTCGACCAGGTACTGTTTCACGACGAGAGGACAAGCCGTTACAATGGAGGAGAAGGAACAAAAACAGAAAATCTACAAATGCCGACGAACTATAAGCAGGGAGAAAGAAAGATTTCGAAGCTATTTCGCCACAATCTACAAACGTTTGCCGAGCAAGACGGAAATGCCAACGTTTCTATTGCAAGCACCGGTAATGTAGTACATTTTTTTACGTCTCTCCGAATCTCCTGTCTGTGATAGAGGGATGTCTGTGACCATTTTTTTTTGCATCTCTCGTCTTTAAACCTTGTGCTCTTAACGCTAGACTCCCACACCGAGTAATTGGTTACCCGAATTTTTTAAGTGAAAAACGTAACTTTTATATTTTTTTGGAATTTTTTCTCTTTTTTGCTTCCTCATAGAGGAAGCTTTGTTTTCGTGGAAATTTTTTTTTTCGAGATGTTCATGAAAACGTGTTCAGAATGTCCCAAAACATCTAAAAATCACATGTAGAAAAAATGTCCGGATTTATGTGTGTGTGTGTGTGTGTGTGTGTGTGTGTGTGTGTGTGTGTGTGTGTGTGTGTGTGTGTGTGTGTGTGTGTGTGTGTGTGTGTGTGTGTGTGTGTGTGTGTGTGTGTGTGTGTGTGTGTGTGTGTGTGTGTGTGTGTGTGTGTGTGTGTGTGTGTGTGTGTGTGTGTGTGTGTGTGTGTGTGTGTGTGTGTGTGTGTGTGTGTGTGTGTGTGTGTGTGTGTGTGTGTGTGTGTGTGTGTGTGTGTGTGTGTGTGTGTGTGTGTGTGTGTGTGTGTGTGTGTGTGTGTGTGTGTGTGTGTGTGTGTGTGTGTGTGTGTGTGTGTGTGTGTGTGTGTGTGTGTGTGTGTGTGTGTGTGTGTGTGTGTGTGTGTGTGTGTGTGTGTGTGTGTGTGTGTGTGTGTGTGTGTGTGTGTGTGTGTGTGTGTGTGTGTGTGTGTGTGTGTGTGTGTGTGTGTGTGTGTGTGTGTGTGTGTGTGTGTGTGTGTGTGTGTGTGTGTGTGTGTGTGTGTGTGTGTGTGTGTGTGTGTGTGTGTGTGTGTGTGTGTGTGTGTGTGTGTGTGTGTGTGTGTGTGTGTGTGTGTGTGTGTGTGTGTGTGTGTGTGTGTGTGTGTGTGTGTGTGTGTGTGTGTGTGTGTGTGTGTGTGTGTGTGTGTGTGTGTGTGTGTGTGTGTGTGTGTGTGTGTGTGTGTGTGTGTGTGTGTGTGTGTGTGTGTGTGTGTGTGTGTGTGTGCGCGTGTGTGTGTGCGCGTGTGTGTGTGTGTGTGTGTGTGTGCGTGTGTATTAGGGTGGTTCTTAATTTGGTGATGTTGGAATTTCCGTGGTTTCCGCCCTCAAAAGTAATCACCATAAAAAGAAAAAAAATTGGGCGCAAGGAGGAACCTGTCCGATAAGCCTTACAACTGTCGCATCGCAATCGAATTTCTTACGGGAAAATGCATGCATTTGGAATTTTGCTGGGGAAATTTTTTATTACTTCAAAACTATACATGATAAAAATATGATCTCCTACAATTTTGTAGGAAATTTATATATGGGGCAGGCCACGCCAACTCAGCCAGCTGACAACCTTCTATTCTCCGATCAGGTCGATAATTTTTTTTTAGTATCTTTAGGGTCCTACGACTTTACTAATTTTTTTTCAGATTTTTTAGACCACCCCTTCCCCTCGCCCCACCCGATATACAGAAATGGGGCAACCCACGCTATTTCAGATGGCTGATTCCCCGATGCGGTCGATGATTTTTTTTAAGTATCTTACGGATCCTACGACCTCACTCATTTTTTTAAAGATTTTTTCGACCCCCCCTTCCCCTCACCCCGACCCCCCCAATTTTTTTTATCAAGAGGGAACGGCTATTTCGCCATTTTTCAATTGAATGAAATTTTTTTCCCAGATACTTTATCGAAATTGAAGAACTTTTTTCATAAAATTGAAGTGGAACTATTGTTTTTAATATTTTCTTTTAATTTTTTTTCCATTTAGAAAGAAAAATTCCACTTTTTCCGAAATTTTGATATGATCATGGTTTCCTATTGAAAAAAAAAAGAAATATAAAATCTCTCTTGCGACAAATCAATATTTCGATTCCGTTAGAAGATATTCCGATTAGAAATCAGAATGACAGGGTTAGCTCGTCTCACGGGGGGGAAAATGGATGTTCTTTAGAAAATAATCGGAATATCGATTTCTTGCAAAAGAGATTTCATATTTCTTTTTTTTTTTTTAATAGAAAACCATGATCATATATTAAAATTTCGGAAAAAGTGGAATTTTTCAAAATTGAAAAAAAGTTAAAATAAAATATTAGAAACAATAGTTCCACTTCAATTTTATGAAAAAAATTCTTCAATTTCGATAAGGTATCTGGGAAAAAAATTTCATTCAATTGAAAAATGGCGAAATAGCCGTTCCCTCTTGATAAAAAAAATTGGGGGGGTCGGGGCGAGGGGAAGGGGGAGTCGAAAAAATCTTTAAAAAAATTAGTGAGGTCGTAGGATCCGTAAGATACTTAAAAAAAATCATCGACCGCATCGCGGAACCAGTCATCTGAAATAGCGTGGGTTGCCCTATTTCTGTATATCGGGTGGGGTGAGGGGAAGGGGAGGTCTAAAAAATCTGAAAAAAAATTAGTAAAGTCGTAGGACCCTAAAGATACTAAAAAAAATTATCGACCTGATCGGAGGATAGAAGGTTGTCAGCTGGCTGAGTTGGCGTGGCCTGCCCCATATATAGAATTCAAAAATTGCAATTTTCGGCAAATCGCAAGTCTTTCCGGAAGTCATTCCAAAAATCGTAATTTTTCAGTTGCACCCTTATTCCACGACGGGTGCGACATCATTGAATATTATGATTAATAATTAAATTAATGAAATTGAAATTTCAAAAGCTGTTTACAATTTAATCATTGAGTGCGCCGCGTATTTCTTCATATTTCTAAATGCGTACGAAAAACGAATTTCATTTTTTTGACGTCCCATTCCTGTTTAGAACATACTGATCGATTTTTGAAAAAAATAAAGCCAGTTTTTTTCTGATAACGTGATAAATATTGGATTTACGAAAATTATACATAAGATCTTTTTTGTAGAGCAGTAAATTTCCTACAAAATTGTAGGAGATCATATTTTTATCATGTATAGTTTTGAAGTAATAAAAAATTTCCCCAACAAAATTCCAAATGCATGCATTTTCCCGTAAGAAATTCGATTGCGATGCGACAGTTGTTAGGCTTATCGAACAGATTCCTCCTTGCGCCCAATTTTCTTTCTTTTTATGGTGATTACTTTTGAGGGCGGAAACCACGGAAATTCCAACATCACCCGATTAAGAACCACCCTAGTGTGTATGTACGTATGTAACATTGGTTGAGCGTTCATAACTTGAGAACGGCTCGAGATATCAAGCTGAAATTTGTCACACATGTAGAGGGTTCTCGGCGCATAGCATGATTTAATTTTTAGAAAAATCCATGCAGTTTTTTCGTTTTTACGCGATTTTAAAAAAATTAAAAAATTTATTTTGTGTCCTCTCGGAATTTGGCCGGCTCACAGCAATTGCCAATGAGATTGGGAATGGGATCATCAAACGTGGTCACTGTTTCTATCCCCTATGTAATGTTGTTGTACGTAACAGTAATGACTCCGTCCTTCTTTTTTTGGAGCATTACCAAGCGAAACCGTTTAGCTTGAGCACGAAATACCCCGGTTTGGAGACGAAGGGTTAATGACGATAGAGATGTACATAAATATATACATATTTGACATGAATATGGTTTGCAGGAAGATGCTCAGACCACAAGCAGCGTCAATCGAACTTCTCGCATTGAGGAGGCAAGTCACGACGGTGATAATCATAACACTACCGGAGAGACGACTACCGGTAGCGATAGCAACGACGAGGGACGTGATCGCGACGTTAGTGACCGCGCTGACAACGACGTTGATGAACACGATCACGATATCCAGGCCGTGGAAAAAGTCGATGTCGGTGAAGACAGCAACGAAGATGACAACCTAGATGACGACGACGACGACGACGACGACGACGACAACGACGACGACGACGACAACGACGACGACGACGATCGCGACGACGTCGACAACGACGACAACGAAGACAACCACGACGACGACGATCACGACGACGACGACGACAACGACGACAACGACGACAACGACGACAACGACGACAACGACGACAACGACGACAACGACGACAACGACGACGACGACGACAACGACGACAACGACGACAACGACGACGACGACGACAACGACGACAACGACGACAACGACGACGACGACGACAACGACGACAACGACAACGACGATGGCAGTGGCGGCGGTGGCGACGACGATGGTGATGGAGATGATGATGAAGATAACGCTGATGATGAACGGATAAGTGGGTTTTTTGTAGAAGAAGGACCGATTATAACGATGAGAGAGAACGTGAGGGAACATGAAATTCTCATTGGAGTAGTTGCAGTCGCGCATCGTTTCAACTTCTGTTTGGAAGCAACCGTGGCCTTAATGAAATTGTTGAAAGGATTCACGAATAACAGTACGCTACCAACAACGAAAAGGAGCTTGTGGCGAAAGTTGGGTCGGAATGAAAATTATTGCCAAAAACGTCACTTGTATTGCAAAAAGTGTAAAGATATCATCGGAACAGGGAAGAAGCCTAACAAAAACTGTATGTGCAAGGAATCAGGGCCCGAGAAACCATTGTCAACGGTAACGCATTTTATAACATTGAATCTACAAATGCAATTGCAAAGGATGTTCGCAATACCAAATTTTGGGGAACTCCTTGAATACCGGTACAACCGACAGAAAGTCGACCCAAACGGAATTGAATATCTCTTCGATGGTAAAGCCTATAAACGTTTACAGAGTCCTGGACAATTTCTAAGCTCACGATTAAATTTTTCGCTAACAATCAACACCGATGGATGCCAAGTAGCTAAATCATCGAAGGAAAGTGCGTGGCCGGTATTGTTATCTATCAACGAGCTTCCTCCCCATGCGCGGAAACGTTTTATTATTGTGGCCGGAATTTGGGTGGATAAAGAACATCCACAATTCACTTTATTCATGCAACCGATCGTCGAAGAACTGCGTAAATTATACTATACCGGTATTAAATGGAAGCCTGATGGAATCGAAACGGTTACAAGTAAATTCATTACAACAATATGTACAGCTGATACGCCCGCGCGAGCAAAAATTCTAAACTTTACGAGTTACAATGGCGAGTACGGCTGCAGTTTCTGTTACGCGCCAGGGGTAAGAATGGGAAATGGCTCCAGGAAATATCCCCTTGACGAAATCGTGAATCGAGCCGACGCCGAAATTCGCGCAGATATGACGGAAGGCAGAATGTCAAAAGCCAGAGTAAGGGGGGTAATTGGCGACTCCATGATGAGATACCTGCCTGAATTCGATCTCAGAGAGGGAGTAGTTGTTGATTCTATGCATTGTGTCGACATCGGCGTTGCAAAAAAATTGACGGAACTGGTTGTGTTTAGCAAAGTGACCGACGAATGGTATTCAACGAGTGAACGAGTACGGCGAGTAATTGACGAGCGATTGAAGAACATTCGAACACCTAGCAGACTCGCCAGAAAGCCAAGACCAATTACATCGTGTAAATTGTGGAAAGCCTCCGAATGGCGCAACTGGTTACTGTATTACAGTGTGCCTTGTTTAAGCGGTTACATCCCGACAAAATATTTGGAGTTGTTTGGCATACTGTCGGAAACAATGTACATACTGAATGGCGACACGATGACAGCTCAACAATTGCAACGAACTCGGGCATCAATTCATGAGTTTGAGATTAAATATGAACAAGTATTTGGTCTTGATAACATGACGACAAACATGCACCTGCTAAGACACTTGACTGATACGGTCGAATGTTGGGGGCCATTGTGGGCGCACAACGCGTACATGTTCGAAAGTTTCAACCGCAAAATATTAGATTCGTTAAATAGCAGTACCGGTAGGCAGCTGCAAATAATGAACCGATATTTATTGGACGACTTAATGAACAGCGTACAAAGCGATCGGACTCTTGGCATAATTTTCAAAAAAATGGTGAGGGATATTTTGAACACTGGTAAAAAAGTACCTGTACGCAACGAGGCAGAATACGGATACCGCAACGATTTCCAAGGTTTAGGAGCAAGTGAATCGCGATACCCACGTGTTTCGGAAAATGATGTATTGAACGAGGTGGGACGAACATGTAACGGTAAAATGACCGTATTCAAAAAATGCATTGTAAAAGGAACAAGGTACAATAGCATAGACGGTGACAAAGGAAATACGCGCAGTTGCGACAAATTGGTATTTACCAATACCGGTAAATTTGCAGAAATATTAACAATTGTCAGCTTTACCGAAAACGATGGAAATGAAGTATATGGAATGTTCGTCAAGTGGTTCGAAGATACCGGTCATATGTCGGAAGCCAGACACATACGGTCATTGCGCGTATCAACGAGAGGTTTCATCAGTATACGAGACATACGACTACCGGCAATACTGCTGCGAATGAACGCTGAAATATACGGAATAGCAGTGACGAATACTTGGGAAACCGATTAAAGCTGCGGAGCGGAGTTATTTTTATCCGTATATCGTCCGTGCCTTCATCGTCGGATTTTATATTACCCGATCACTCTTTCTTTGGTCATAATTATAGATATAATGAATATCTATTCCAATCTATTCACATTATTGACATATTGTAATATTTTAATATTGTTACTTACCAACGCTATCCGTTCCGACCGAAGTGCCAATTGTTCCAAAGAATTACGGCTCACGATCTTTCTTATGCATTCCATTCGCCTCTGTAATCATAAAATATAAAATATTAAAAATACAATTCTATAAACTTGCATGACGTTCGTTAATCTCTGAAACAGCTATATAAAAAAAACACGTTAAACTCAAGTCCGGAACGGTACAATGTCGACGAGACGAACAATAACATTATTATTCGTCTTGTTTCATTACAAGAAAAATACAGAGGGCTACCTCGCGTTTTCGACTGTTTAGGCGTAAAAAAAGTACGTACAGAACTATTACGTTCAATTCCCCGTATGTGCGTAATCGCAAACAAACATAAACACACAAATATTTTTCCAGTATTTTTTTTTGTTTTAACTCGAAAGAATAACAATCGTTCTGTAACGGCCGCGATCCCCATCGGCGATCACGTGGTCAACGCTACTTGAACCCCGGATCACGCGACCGAAATTGGACCAGTCCAATAGTGTATCAGGTAATCGGGTTAGCGATAACTCGAAAAACGATTATGTTGCACAAATTCAACATATATTTATAAACAATTTAGAATTAAACTAGCTGCAAGTAGAAACTTGCAAAGTGCTTCCGCCGTAATCTTACGCACTTGAGCCGATGGACGAGGTACTTTATGAGGATGCTTATGAGTACCTTTTTCTATATTAATTCTGGCTTCCTCATAAAGGATTTCGTCCATTGGCTCTAGTGCGTAAGATTAGGGAGGAAGCACTTTGCAAGTTTCTACTTGCAGCTAGTTTTAATTTGCAGGGGTTGGAACTTAAAAATTTCGAATTGCTCTAGAACTCGATCCGTTCGGCCGATCTCGGCCAAATTTGATATGTATTATAACACAATGGCATCCTATTTTTGCAGAGAATTATGGTTCGATTGGTTAAAGTTGACGACAGATAGAGCAAAAAAGTTGATTTTTTGAAAAATTCAAAAAATCATAAAATCTAAAGTTATTAATGGATTCGGCTCAAATGCAATACCAACCGTTCTTGTACTCAATTCTATATGTGAAAAACTATTTAGCCGAAAATGTCAAAAATTGCGGACGCTAGCGTGGCTACAGACATTTTTTGAAAAATTCAAAACGCTGTCGAAGCCGAACAAGTGCGTCGATAATCGCGAAATTTACAGATTCCATAGATATTAGAAGGCATCACATGTGTGCAAAATTTGAGTACGGTAGCTTGAACCGTTCTCGAGTTATGAACGTTTGAATTTTAGAGGGTGGTTACATACATACACATTAGGGTGGGTCAAAAAAATCGACTATTTTTTTTTTTACTTCGTACTCCGAAAAATAGGTTACTAGACACCTCTAGAAAATTCACACCAAAAATGAGATTTTTATTTGAAGAGGAAGGTCCTCCTCCTCACAGTTTTTTATTTTTTTTGCAGTGTTAGAATAAAAAATTAATATCGCTCTATCAACTGCTCGTTGAAAATACCCCCCCACATACACTTGTAGGAAATTGACCGCTCTACAAAAAAGGTCTCTTACAATTTTTCCGTAAACCTCACTGTTTGAAAGATATTGAAGGTTAAAGTTTGATCATTTTTAGACAAATTTCTGTTTTGCTTATGAATTTTATAACTTGGTAATAAAAAATCATAATGAAAGGCGCAACGCTTAGTTTTGTAGGAAATTAACTGCTCTACAAAAATGGTCTCTTATGATTATTCGATTGAATTAAGCGTTTCAAAGATATTCATCGTCGAACTTCAATGCACGCCAATTTTAATAGTTTTTGATTAATAATTCGGAAAATTTTAATTCAGTTTACGAGTTTCAGGGATATTTATACGAATTTGAATTTCTATGAACAGAGAAATATTTTAAACTATTTTTCTAGTTTTTTTTTTAGTCGTAACCATGTATGGTTACATTGAAAAAAAAATTAGTGCATTATTTCTGACTTGTAGTCAATGATTTATTAAATCTTGAAAAAATAAAGTTTTTGTTAGAAATTTATTATGAAAAGTATTAATCTTAAAGAAAAAAACGGTCAATTTTTTATTAAAATGTTTTTTTATATGATTATCAATGATAATTAAATAAAAAAACTTTTTAATAACAAATTGAACTTTTTTTTATCAATGATAATTAAATAAAAAAACTTTTTAATAACATAATGAACATTTGTTTTGTCAAAGATTAATACATTTCATAATAAATTTCTAACGAAAACGTTATTTTTTCAAGATTTAATAAATCATTGACTCTAAGTCAGAAATAATGCACTAATTTTTTTTTTCAATGTAACCATACATGGTTACGACTAAAAAAAAAACTAGAAAAATAGTTTAAAATATTTCTCTGTTCATAGAAATTCAAATTCGTATAAATATCCCTGAAACTCGTAAACTGAATTAAAATTTTCCAAATTATTAATCAAAAACTGTTATAATTAGCGTGCGTCGAAGTTCGACGATGAATATCTTTTGAACGCTCAATTCAATCGAATAATCATAAGAGACCATTTTTGTAGAGCAGTTAATTTCCTACAAAACTAAGCGTTGCGCCTTTCATTATGATTTTTTGTTACCAAGTTATAAAATTCATAAGCAAAACAGAAATTTGTCTGAAAATGATCAAAATTTAACCTTTAATATCTTTCAAACAGTGAGGTTTACGGAAAAATTGTAAGAGACCTTTTTTGTAGAGCGGTCAATTTCCTACAAGTGTATGTGGGGGCGTATTTTCAACGAGCAGTTGATAGAGCGATATTAATTTTTTATTCTAACACTGCAAAAAAAATAAAAAACTGTGAGGAGGAGGACCTTCCTCTTCAAATAAAAATCTCATTTTTGGTGTGAATTTTCTAGAGGTGTCTAGTAACCTATTTTTCGGAGTACGAAGTAAAAAAAAAAATAGTCGATTTTTTTGACCCACCCTAATACACACACACACACACACACACACACACACACACACACACACACACACACACACACACATACATCCGGACATTTTTTCCAAATGTGTTTTCTGGATGTTTTAGGACATTCTAAGCCTATTGACATCAAAATCTCGAAAAAAAAATTTCGGACCGTCACAAAGCTTCCTTTATGAGGAAGCAAAATGAAATAAAACAAAAAAAGTACCCTCAATTTTTGAAATGTATTTTTTTTTTAATTCCTTAAATAAAAACGAAAATTTACCCACCTTGAACTATTCGGGCCAACGTTTCGTTCGGGTGTTATAGATTTTTTTGTCACAAAAAACCGGATACTAGGACGTATCACGAGGTTCAATGAAGTACGGGTGGCGGCGATTTAGTTGCCCGCCTGCAACGCTTTATTAATAAACGAGAGTCCACGCTCTCCGAAAAGATAAACGACGAAACGGGCCCGGGATCGTCGGGCAACCGCGATAAACGATGAGTGTTCGCGCCACTTGCGCGTGCACGTGTTCTCGGATAGACAAAGGTTAGCTCGTGCCTACTGGGCAGCACCACGTGCGCTCCCAGACTCGGTTGGCTGAATATCGTGCCTGCATGTGTGTGCCTGTGCGCAGAGTTCGATTCCATTGTATGCGTGCACACGGACGAGCGGAGCAGCGCCTCTACTTGCTGCTTTCGGCGGCGCGAACTAATCTCGGCGGCTCCATGTAATCTTTCTTCTTTGACCATAGTTTCTGTTCACCGGCCGCCATCTTATTCATTCCGAACTTGTGTAAGAAACTTAATGCGTAAAATGTTTTATCGTGTTGCGTACAAATGGAATGGACAAGAAGAATTAAAAACTGTTCAAGCAAATGAGTTATTTGTGCGCGACTGCAAAAGTAAAAATTTGTTGTCAGAATGTACTGATGATTTTGTCATAAATTACATTTCAAATCCCATTGTCAACGTTGCTATACGGATAAAAATTGATGACGCTGGCTGCCCGTGTTATAAAAAAGTTCGGATCGTCAAGTACGAAGGTAAATTTGGGGTATTTGTTGTTTTATTTTAAACAAGAGGCCAGGGTGCCACACTTTATCGAATGCCTGCTGGATGTCTAAGAATGCTGCGGAGCAGTATTCTTTTGTTTCTAGCGATTCTGAGATTGTGTGAGCAACCCTGTGTATTTGTTCGATAGTAGAGTGTTGTCGCAAAGGTAAATGACGTCGTATATATGTGCTTGTAAAATAATAATATATTTTTGTTATTTTCAATTGAATCATTTATGAAAATAGTACATTATGACGCTAGTCGTAAAAAAAATTTTGTGACGAGTGTGAGTTTGCAGAACAAGCCGAAGGTGAGTGTTGCAATCACACGAGTCTAGAAAACGTTTTTCGTACGAGTATCGTACGAATTTTTATATCACAAGGTGCGTAATTGCGGTTTGACGCGAACAAAGTGAGCGTAAAACCGCACTTTTACGCGCAGCGTGTCATAATATATATTAGATAAAATAACGCTTGTTTAATTCCCCAACAGAAACCGAGGAAGAAGCAGAAAAAAGAGAATTGAACCTTGGTCGTGGTAAAAGACTGATGATAAAAAAAAACAACACAGAATCCCCGGAAACGTTCGAAGCGACGAAAAAAGTAAAGAAGACGGAAAGTTTCAAAATCGAGGGCCCAAAAAACAACGAATCGTTTGGAAAGCAGCTGTTGAAGAGCAAGGTAAGTGGCTTTCTACGTCACAGATTTGGCATGGTTTCTTTTCTTCAACTTTTAGGAACTTCCTATCAGAATATTTTGCTTTTTTTTACCATTTTTGTTTCGTCAACCAGATGTTCTATTTTACCAATTTCGCTGTGCATATCTTCCGTTTCATGTAAAGTTTCTCTGTCAATTTTGTCAGACACATTTCTTGATAAAAAAAAATGTATTATTGTACCCATTACGTAAAAGAACGGCGTCGATTTTTTTTTCAGACTTTTTGACATTTTTCGAAATTTTGAATTCGTTATTTTTTTTAAACTAAAAAATTTTATCAGATCCTAATGAAAAAAATGTAGGAGTATTATTAAATCAATTATGAGATATTTTTGTTAACGAACATTTTTTGCTCAAGCGTACGGTTTTTGAGAAAAAATTTGTCAATTTTTCGAAAAAAAAATTAAACCAAAAATGTTTACATACAACTAACCTCATTCATTTTTAGTTCGAACATGAACCACGCGATTTTTATCAGTTTTAAGCATTTGCAAGAAATTTAAAAAAAAAGAAAAATCGTTTAATACAAAAAATTGCATTGAAAAATGACGTTTTTATTTTTTTGCGTATTTTCAATTTTTAATGATAAAAATTTTTCTGGCACAATTTCAACCATCGCCATTTAAAAAAGAACACTCGAAAACATAAAAAACAATGGTTTACGTTTTTTTTTCTTCTAATTCATCACACGGTGAAAATTCAAACTCAGATGACGAAATTGCGGCCTCTAAGCGTTAATGGGTTAAAAAGGAAAGCATACGTACGAGAGCTTTATTTCATTTATTCATAAAAACAAACATTCATTTATTCATAAGAAAAACAATAATTCAAAGTCAAACCTTGCCCATTGCTTCCTCATAATATTTAAAATTTCCCAGAGTTTCCTCTGTGACGAACTGTGTCGATCAATTCTGGCTCCCTCATAGAGGAAGCTTTGGCAAATGTAAAAAATTATGAGGAAGCAATGTGCAAGGTTCGTTTTTGTACAATTGTTTTCATATTAAATCCGTTCGTAAATCGATATAGTCCAGAATAAATATATGGTGAATTCAATGTAAAATCTAAAAAATTGGAAGTCGCATCAAATTTAAACGCCTAAATGGATTTTGCCCAAATTCAATACGAAACATCTTTCGATAATAGTGCGACTTTGTACCAAATTTGAGTTCGATAACTCAAAAATTGTGGAAGCCAGAGCGTGCAAGTTTATTTTTGAAAAACTGAAAAACCACATAAAATATGAATAGCTCGATGGATTTTGCCAAAATTCAATACAAAACATCTTTTGATAATAGTGCAACTTTGTGCCAAATTTACTCGGATATCTCAAAAATTGCACTAGCTAAGGAGCGCACAACGATTTTTTACACCTTTCAAAATTCTTCAAAACAAAAGCACTTCATGGATTTTTTTCAAATTCAGTAACAAGCATCTCCCCGTAGTTGTACAACATTCTACTGAATTTAAGCTCGATATCTAAAATTGTGGGAGCTAGAGACCGAAATTTTTTATTTGAATTTTTTAAATGTAAAAACCAGACGACCACATGGATTTCACTAAAAATTTAATCATGCTATGCGCCTTGAACCCTTCACATGTGTGATAAATTTCAGCTTGATACCTCCAGCCGTTCTCAAGTTGTGAACGCTCGACTAATGTTACACACACACACACACACACACACACACACACACACACACACACACACACACACACACACACACACACACACACACACACACACATCCGGGCATTTTTTCTAAATATGATTTCTCGGCGTTTCGGGACATTCTGAACACGTGTACATAAAAATCTGGAAAAAAACATTTTTAACGGAAACAATGCTTCCTCTATAAGGAAGCAAAATTTTGAGATATAGATGAGATACATGTTACTTGGACTCGTTCGTATGTTCGGCAACTTCGTCATACGACAGATAACGTAAGCGAATGTTTACAGAAAAATCTGCGGTGCATAAAGGAAGCGATCAGCTGTCAAATGGCTGAGGACTTCGCCCGCTTTACCAAAGAAGTACCGCCGGTATTATATAATTTTTTTACACTGTGATGATTCTGCGAAGGCCATTAATATTAAATGTTTATTATGACATGTTTATGTAATCGCGTAAGGTCAAACACGGCGACGGAACCGGTACCTGTAATGCTTCCAGTACGACTGCAGCAAATCCCCGGAACGACGAGGAAAACATCAAAGTTATCCATGACCCGGAAGCGAACGGTGAACCTGACACACCCGGAAGTCCTGATTGTGACGAAACAAGAACCCCCGAACCATCAATATACAAGGCATGTATAAATCAATGGTCGAGTCAAATTTCGGTTAAAGGGGCTTTTGCATAATTGTTAAACTTGTATTGAAAAAATAGGCCGTCCTAAACGGCGATGCGGATGTGGTGAACCGCGAAACAGCTCCTAACATAGGTGAAAATGTTACCGGTAATGAACCGTTAGTGGAAAAACCATGCAGAATCGATAAACCGGAAAAGGTCCAGAACGAGTTAGTGGACGATCTTCAAATGCAGGATGAAAGCGAACTCGGCGACAAAAATGTCCAGATGGTATGAAATGAAACAAATGATGCAGTATCATTGAAGCCGAAAGGAGAATTTGTAAATAGTACAGTAATATTAAAATGACAGATGATCCCGGAATGCCAAGAAGATGGTTTGAACGGTGTAGCCGCTTATAACGATAACGAAAATTGTACCGGTAATTACGTTATCGATAAACGTGTATGTAACACGGAGGAAAATGAAACGGTCCATTGGGAATCAACGGACAACACGGTGAGTCAAACATTGGATGAAAGCGAAGCCGGGGGTGGAAGTATTGAAAACGTAAGGGTAAAAAGTAATGATTTGGTATTATTTCGGCTAACGCGAACGCGAACGCTTATGTTAATAACAGTTGTGACGAGTGGGCATAAAAATGATAGAAATTCGTTTTGACAACAGGTAATTAAGCAGACGAAAAAAAAATGCGGTCATAAAGAAGGAAAGAAAAAAGGCGAGGTTAAGAGCGATTCCAAAAGAACGAAAGGCCACCACGCGAACGCTAGTGTGCCGGTGGATAGCTCCAATAGGCTGAACGTTCAAACTAATCATCGGAAGAAGCGTACGATGCCGGTAAGACGAAATTTACTAACACTTACACTCCAGGCCAAAAATTTGGGTACACCCCATGAAATTCCGAGCCGCCCTAAAAATTCGGTACCTTCCTTAAAAATTAAGATTATCGAATTTCGAAAGCGTTATTTTAAAAAGGACATACCAGGCTTCATTTTGCTTTCTTAAAAAAAATTTTGCGATTTTTTTTTTTGCCCGGTGCACCGGTTTGAAAATGGCCGTTTTTCCACTTTTTTTTGGTGGTTTTCAATCGGTTGCGAAACTTCTAGAATTTTGTTCCGTCAATTTCTCATGGAATATCCTTGTAACGGTAACCAATAGATTCAATTTAATTCCTTAGAAAATTTCGTGCAATTTTTTTTGAAGGAGTTATGATTGTTTTTACCTAAAAACGGTCATTTTCAAACAGGTGTACCGGGCTCAAAAAAAATCGCAAAAATTTTTTTAAGAAAGCAAAATGAAGCACGGTATGTCCTTTTTAAAATAACGCTTCCGAAATTCGATTATCTTAATTTTTAAGGAAGTTACCGAATTTTTTCGGCGGCTCAGAATTTCATGGGGTGTACCCAAAATTGTGGCCTGGAGTGTATGCTAACAACTGTTGTAATGAATGGGCATAACAGCATTAGAAATTCGTATTGATAACAGGTTATTAATAAGATGAAAATGAAATGCGGAGGAAAGCAAAGAAACAACAAGGGTAAGGCGCTGAAAGTAATGTTCAACACTCCTTTTGAAGTAACAGACGTCGGACTGGACCGAAGACGCAGCAGTGACAATAACGATAGCGAAGGCAGCTTTGCTTCGACAGCAGACCTGCAATGGAATAAAGAAAATAACGTCCCGCGTCATGCGAAAAAAAGTAAAACGGTACAGGAACAAATGATTATATGAAACCGAATGAAACAATGAAAATGTGACAAAGAATGCCGATGAATGCGTTAAGTAACCTTCACAAATAATATTGATAACAGGTAATCAGCGACGGCAACGCGAGATGCGAACCAAGGAAACGGAAGAACAGTGACGCTCATCATTCCGAGAAACATGCAAAGGATCTGCAACCATCGATTAAGAGAGCACTAATGCCAAAAGTACCGGTGCGAATAACCGAGAACTCAAAAAGGATACACCCAGATAAAGCGACAGGCTCCCTCAGCTGTACGAAGAAGGTAAGACGAACGGCTTCAAACTGAAGGCAGTCGCGTATATTATGACGTTTTTTAACGAGATGTGGAATATTATGTACGATGTAAAAAACGTTTGTGATCAAAGCCGAACGCCACCCCTCGCGCCGATGATTCACTGAGCTGGCTTGCGGATAAAAGCCCAACCGAGAATAAACGCGAACGGTCGAATTCGACGTCCGGTTGTTGTCGACGGCGCGATAAAATAGTAATGCAAGAGGTAATGAAACCAATAACGAAATCAAAAAGTAATTGTAACGTTTTTAAATATACTATATTTGCAGGTCAAAGAATTACGTAAACAAGTATCGATTATTTTCAAAAGAATAAGGAAGATCGAACGCGCCTTTCAGGACGATAGTACCGACGAGTCTGAATTCGAAATCGCAACAAGTACGCCCGTGGATGAGGGCGACCTGGATGTATCACTAGCTCCCGGTTGGCAAGTGCCCAAAACGGTAGCATTAAAAGCGGCGGCAGCTGCGAATATGACGAAACGATTAAACCACTTAATGACACTTTTGTGGGACGAGGATACAATGATGACGCTCGTTATAAAAAAAAAAAGTCGCACTGACAACGTTGAACAACGAGAAGTTACTACGGAAGAAGTAAAAACGCTGATGCGTAAGTTTAAAATATACAAGGTGGTCTAGGCAACGTGTGCACCGTTGTAACTTACAAAGTACACTACCGCTCAGAATTATCAGGATACTAACCACGCGCGCTGCCAGGAATCACTCCTGTTTTTGAACGACGACAACTGCGCGAGAAAAAAAGCTAATTTTTTTTTCTCCTTTTACCGTTAGAAAGCCTATGAAATTCTGAATCCAATGATCTCTGTTCGATAATATTGCCACAATTGAGTACCGAGATTGAATGTGAAAATCATTAGAAGAAAATTTCGATTTCTGCGAAATTTTCTTCGTTGACTTCAACTCGCTGGCAAACCTAGAAAAAAATGTTCACAGATCCAACACGGAGTATCGATAATCGTCGCAATGTTACCTTCATTTTAAGTCCAAAAAGCATTGAGACTCTCAACGGGTTCTTGAGTAATTAAGAAAATAGTGCAGGCATGCATTATTCGGCGGCGAGCCAACGATCGCGCGAGTTGGCGACCGCGGCTGCCTTCTCGTCTCGCTGAAAAATTAATAAATTTTTCCAATTACTCAAGAACGCGTTGAGATTTTATGTGTTTTTTGGGCTGAAAATAAAGGTGACATTGCGACGATTACCGATACGCAGTTTTAGATCTGTGAACATTTTTTTCCAGGTTTGCCAGCGAGTTGAAGTCGACGAAGAAAATTCCGGAAAAATCGAAATTTCCTTCTAATGATTTTCACATTCAATCTCGGTACTCAATTGTGGCAATATTATCAAACAGAGATCATTTGATCCCGAATTTCATAGGCTTTCTACCGGTAAAAAAAAAAAACATTTTAGCTTTTTTTCTCGCTGAGTTGTCGTCGTTCAAAGACAGGAGTGATTCCTGGCAGCGCGCGTGGTTAGTGTCCTGATAATTCTGAGCGGTAGTGCATGCATTGCACGGAAAATGTTATGTACAAAAGTTACATGGTTTAAAAGGATGCACTACGTACTGCATCAATTTTTTTTATAGGTTGAGGCGTTTCGAAGATTTAAAGGACCACTTTGTTTTTTCAACCAGGTCACTTTATTTTTTATAGCAGAATATGGTAGAGAATCGAATTCTGAGTAAGACGGTATTGACCTTTGTTAGCCCTAAACCTAATAGCTAACGAGTAATTTTACTTTGTTTCTTGAAAGTTTTCTTCGCGCAATATCAAGTTAGAGATTCAACCTTATCACAGGTTTCCGCAGGACAGCGGGATGTTCACGTGACAATGTTTTTTGACATCAGTGACCTTATAGTTACCCAATCATTGACCTAACAAATTTCTAAGTCGATGTTACGCGAAGAAGACTTTCAAGAAACAAAGTGGAAATTACTCGTTAGCTATTAGGCAAAGGGCTAATAAAGGTCAATACTTTTTTTAACTGAGAATTCGATTCTCTACCATATCCTGCTATAAAAAATATAGTGATCTGTTGAAAAAAAAAAACAAAGTTGTCCTCCAAATCTTTGAAACGCCTTTATCTATAAAAAAAATTGATGCACTACGTAGTGCATCTTTTCAAACCATGTAACTTTTGTATAAAATTTTTGTCATGCATCGGCGTAATAATGTTTTTTCCCAAATATTGAACAAATAGGTGGGTGTATGTCGCTGCAGACATTAAGAAAATTACCGGTAGTAGATATAGAAGACATGGATGTCGTAAGGACACTGATTTCTAAGAAGCTCAAGAACTTTCGTTATAGAAATAGGTGCAAGAGTACAAGAGCTGTCGAAGAAAAACGTAGAAAGAGACTTAGTAACGACGACGAATACAACGACAACGATGACAATACTGACGACGACAATACCGACACGTACGACGACGACAACGACACGACGAGCACTTAATTTGGGATCTCTCAACAATCCCATACAATAAGTAAAACGCATCCGTCCGGCAAATTGTCATGCATGTAAGATGTGTATGTTATAATAAAACTTTATTGTTCATTAGTTTTATTTTAGTTTAGCGACTCCGGGTTGGATTCCGGCGTTATGCCGAGATAAATGAATAAAAATATAAATAATAAATGATAATAATAATAATGTAATATAATATAATATTATTATTATTATTATTATTATTATTATTATTGTTATTATTATTATTATTATTATTATTATTATTATTATTATTATTATTATTATTATTATTATTTATTATTTATATAATGATAATAAATTGTCATGTATGAAAAAGTGATTATTGAAACTGTGTACATATCAACTTTGTGTAGTCTTTTGGACGTTCCCAGAACAAAACATGGAAATAAATATCATTGTTGCTCTCGGGGCAACCCTTCCTGCGTCGAAGATATCCTGCCTTCCCTTCCAGCGTCGAAGATATCCTGCTCTGCAATGTAATCTCACTTTTGGGATGAGGGACTACATCGGCGAGTGCGAGGGAGATAGCTGCAATCACGGCAACACGTTCTTTGTCGCCCCAATTGTTCTGTCGAATAAAACACGGTTCTTACATCATACACAATTCTGAGCCGCATGATGTAAGAACCGTGTTTTATTCGACAAATCAATTGGGACACCAAACAATCGATTACAGTTTTCTCTTACCGACCGAGCGGCATCCCATCACCTTAAATATACTTCCTTTCCAACATTACGTTAGTGGGGGTCGCGAAAATAAATTTCGACCGGACAAAATGGGTCGAAAAAACCTGCGAGGGAGGGTCGCGAAAATAAATTTCGACCGGAATAAATAGGTCGAAAAGACCTGCCAGGGAGGGTCGCGAAACTAAATTTCGACCGGAATAAATAGGTCGAAAAGACCTGCCAGGGAGGGTCGCGAAAATAAATTTCGACCGGAATAAATAGGTCGAAACGACCTGCCAGGGAGGGTCGCGAAAATAAATTTCGACCGGAATAAATAGGTCGAAACGACCTGCCAGGGAGGGTCGCGAAAATAAATTTCGACCGGACAAAATGGGTCGAAACGACCTGCCAGGGAGGGTCGCGAAAATAAATTTCGACCGGACAAAATGGGTCGAAAAGACCTGCCAGGGAGGGTCGCGAAAATAAATTTCGACCGGACAAAATGGGTCGAAAAGACCTGCCAGGGAGGGTCGCGAAAATAAATTTCGACCGGACAAAATGGGTCGAAAAGACCTGCCAGGGAGGGTCGCGAAAATAAATTTCGACCGGAATAAATAGGTCGAAACGACCTGCCAGGGAGGGTCGTGGAAATCAGTTTCGACCAGAAAAGGTAAGTCGAAAGCCAGTGCAGTTGCGTCGATATTTGAGTCGATCGACCTGAAATCGAAAGCCTACAAGTGTCCTTTTTTCAAAACCGACAATTTATGGTCTTCGAACCCTAGTACATTACGTTAGTGGGGGTCGCGAAAATAAATTTCGACCGGACAAAATGGGTCGAAAAGACCTGCCAGGGAGGGTCGCGAAAATAAATTTCGACCGGACAAAATGGGTCGAAAGCCAGTGCAGTTGCGTCGATATTTGAGTCGATCGACCTGAAATCGAAAGCCTACAAGTGTCCTCTTTCAAGACCGAATATTTATGGTCTTCGAACC
>CAXAQZ010000162.1:0-83113 GCA_963971145.1 Sussaba pulchella
GTTTAGACCGTCCGATTTATTTTTTTCTAAAATATAGTTGCAATACAGAGCCCACCCTGGAATTTTGGTAAAGTTTATTTTTTGACCTACTGATATCACACAAAAAAAATCAAAGATATTAATTATGTCCAAGTACGCCTTTCTTCATTTGGGGGTGGTTTTGTTTTTTTTTAAGGGTTGTACGGGGATACGAAAATTCCGAAAAAAATCGGGGGTACTTTGGGGGTGAATCGGAAGCCAACAAAAAATCACGAACTAAATCGGCAGGGGTCAGGGTTTTGACCGTCTGAGTTGACGTGGAATGCCTCATATATATATATATATATATATATATATATATATATATATATATATATAATAGACTGGTCCTTCCATAAACAGTCTGAAGTTGACCTTGTAGAACTAGAGTCCTTCAAATTTGAGTCCTCTATTTTGATATTGAGGTGTGCCTATACATTCTTTATTATTTTTTTTTATCGACTTTTTTTAATTCTTTCATTTTTTTAAGTTGAACATCAATCTGAAGTTGATCTCAAAGAGAACAAGTTCTCGAAGGCCCTAGGGGTATAAGTATGGTGAATCTGTCCCCGAAATATATTTAAATGATACTTAGATATGTAGGCACTAATAAAATAATAATTGGATATGTAGGCACTAATAAAATAATAAGATCCTGAAAGTTTCAGATCCCTAACTCAATTGGTTTTTGCGAAAAAGCATAGTATGTAAGAAAGTGAAAAAAAAAATCTCTCACTATTAACTAAACGGATTAATCTACATTTTTAATATGTTCCGAGGGCTGACAATAGTTCTTTAAAAAAATTACGAGTTATGAAATGCTTGAAAAAAATTTTTTTTTATTCAATTTAAATTTTTAACCATGATACAGTTTTGGTACAATTATTAAACTATTTTTCTTTTAGACCTTATATATTTCCCCACAACACTATGATTTTTTATAATTATTGAAAAAGGTACGTCTTAGTACAAAAAAATAAAAACCACTTTTCGGCCCAAATGATGAATTTATTTATCAGTTTTATGCTTCAATTTTTTTTATTTTTATGCATATTTACATAATTCGTATCTATTAAAAATAATCCTTCATGATCAAAACAGCAATAATGATTTTTTACCGAAGCCTAAAATTATAATAGTTAAACATCAATAATAATTTAATAGTAATTTCAACAAATATTTTTCGGAAAAATTTTTAATACTAAAACTCCATTATTTTTATATTTTTATAAGCTTGAGACATAGCTATAACTAAAAATTATCGAACTAATAAAATACAAGAATATTTTCTTTTTGAAGAAATCTAAACTTTCAAACAAATCTAAATTTTATTTTTTCATTCACTGGTTTTTAGGGTTCCGTAGAAATCTAGGAACCCTTATGGTTTCGCCAAGTCCGTCCGTCCGTCCGTCCGTCCGTCTGTATGTCACAGGCCTCCCATTCTCTCAGTTATGGACCGATTAAGATAAAATTTGGTACACAGACGTAGATCGGTGACCTAAAAACAGGAATGACATCATAAAAAAAAAAAATTTTTTTTTGACCCCCCTCCCGCAGATTAAACAGTGTACCCGAAATTTTTTTTTTCGCTCACCCCATTGAGTGAGGTATCTTTGGATAGGTCTCCTCAAATGCAACAAATAATGTCCTGAGACCTTTCCATTTCAACCCTTCAGTCATGAGATATTCGCTTTCCAAGTCGTTATCAGTGTCCCCCCCCCTCTAACTTTTAAACTATCGATACAAAAAATCTGAAAAAATTCCAAAATGTAGCTTTTAATTAGTACATTCAATCAAAATTATAACGAACACTGTAGCAAAAATAGTTTACGAAAAATGTAGTAATAACTGTTATCCGGCTACGGAACCCTATCATGTGCGTGCCCAACACGCTACTTGACTGCTTTTTTAAATCAATAAGCCCAACAGTTCACACTAATAGAAGGATTTCTTAAGGACTGATAGATGTACTGTAAAATAGAATTGTAACATAAGAAACAGTTTTTAATAAATAAATAATAAAAAGAAAAACAGGTAGCTAAAGCTTGAAGAACACAGTGACGAAGACTGATGAAATGTGATTCTGCAATATTTAAAAAATATATATCTTTCAGCTATCTGTTTTTCTTTTTATTATTTATTTATTGAAAACTGTTTGTTATGCTACAATTCTATTTCACAGTATATCTATCAGTCTTTAAGAAATCCTTTTATTAGTGTGAACTGTTGGGCTTATTAATTGAAAAAAAACAATGAATGAAAAAAAATGTTAGATTTGTTTGAAATTTTTAATTTCTTCAGAAACAAAATGTTCTTGTTTTTTTATGAATTCGATAATTTTTGGTTAATATATGTCTTCAGCTTATAAAAATATATAAATAATCGAATTTCATAATAAAAGTTGTTTCTAAAAATATTTGTTTAAATTATTATAAAATTGATTGTTGATGTTTAAGTGTTACAATTTTAGACTTTGGGAAAAAAAATTGTTATGTGTGAAAAATTGTTATGAATAGATACGAATTATGTAAATATGCGTTAAAATAAAAAAACATTGACGCACAAAATATATATATTGTAACGGTAGATATTTCGTCACAGTAATTAAATTTGGGCCAAGAGTACGTAAGAAAATTGGTGACACGAAAAAATAGGTAAAATCGTTTTTATTTCGCCGGTGAGTGCATACAATCTTGGTCTAATCGCTTCCCGTACATACACCTGTCGCTTCGCTCTTCAAATTGTGGGGGACGTGGGGTGAGGACGGGCGTTGTTTCTGTCGATGCGACGTTTCACTTCACCCCGCGGGCTCACGAAGCTGGCGCGCTGGTTTTCGCAACGGCGATAGAGGCGGCCCCCCTTCTGCCGATAGATGCTCGATCGATGGTCGATACCTCGGTGCTCGCGGTACCCCCTCCGTGCGGCCTAGCTACGGCTGACCGGGCTCTCGCGGTGCTGTGGTTGCCGATACGCCAGTATCGATCCGTCAGCGCATCCCGTTAGAAGCAGGGGTGATGACGCTCGGCCAGTGATGGATCGATGATTTAGGCCCTTGCTCGGGCTTCCGATGCACCTCCACGGGATTTTGATGCTATAACAGATTAGCAGAAAAGGGGGGAAGTTGGAATCTTTTCGATTTCCAGCATAGACTGATGACGTCTCGAGTGATTTTCTTCCTCCTTCGGTCTCGCGGCTTCCTCCGTCTATCCTTCTGACTGCTTGCTCGGACTCCACCCTTTTCCTAGCTGTCTTGATGGCTGCGCTCTGCGGCTGGTATGGCGATAGCTGTTGGTCCGGAGATTCTGAAACAAATAATTTGACTGTCTTCCTGGTTCTTGGGTGGCTCCTTTTATACGAATTCGGGTGCCTTCGACTGTCCGATTTCGTCCTTTGATTGGTCGGAGTCCCCTCCTCCGACGGTGTCTTGTCCGTTGCCACGCGCCAGGGTTTCGGGCCGTTGGCCCTCGAAGGCCGCTGGGGTGTTGTTGATTGTACCGAGGTAACGTTTCGCATGTTTCACACGGGAAATAATTCCGAATTATTATATTATCACTTCGGAATTATGTGGAGCGTTGGCCCAAACGTATTATTTTTCACATTCCTTCGTTTCCGTTATTTTATTCTATCTATCGATATTTTTCGATAATTGCGGAGCTGACCGCGGTGGCCATTAGGCTGTTGGAGCGGCGACGGTATGTAGCGTTATACGTTACAATATAAATTCATTATTTGGGCCAAAAAGTGGTTTTTAATTTTTTCTACTATAGCGTACCTTTTTCAAAAAGTATAAAAACTCATAGTGTTATTGGGATAAAGTTTGGAAAAAATTTAGTTTCACAATTGTGCCAAAATTGTGTCATGGTTAAAAATTGAAATTAAACAAAAAATAATGTTTTTTTCGAGGATTTTATAACCCTTCATAGCTCATAATTTTTCCCGAGAGCTATTATCAGCCGTGAAGCATATTGAAAGTTCAGATCAATCGGTTCAGTTAATCCTGAGAAAAAAAAATTTCTGCTTTTTTACATATTTTGCTTTTTCTTAAAAACCAATTGAGTTAGGGATCTGAAACTTTCAGTATCTTATTATCTTATAAGTACCTACATTATTAGTACCTCTGAGTATGATTTGAATATCTTTCCGGGGCAGATTCACCGTACGTATACCACTAGGGCCTTTCAGCTTTTAATCTTAATATTAAGGCATGCCTGTGATTTTTTTTTCATTTTTTTTTATTTGTCCAAGTTGAAAAATCTAAAGTTGACGTCAAAAAGAGGAGATCCTCCAATGTTGAGCTCTCTATCTTAATATATTAAGACATGCCTGTAAATGGAAGAAAAAAAAAGAATAATAAAAAAAAATAAAATAAAAAATTTACTGCCACGCCTTAATATTAAGATAGGAAGCTGAATTTCGGAGGATCTCTTTCTTTAGGTTAAGTTCCAATTTTTCAACTTAGACGAATGAAAAAAAAAGTAAATGACAAATTGAAAAAGAAATTCGCAGGCACGCCTTAACAGTAAGGTAGAGAGCTAAAATTTTGAGAACTTTAGTTTTACGAGGTCAACTTCATATTTTTGACGGAGCATCAAAAATCGATTTTTGAAGGCCAAGTCTAATATAATATACAGGGTGTCCAATTTTAATCTTACATCTAATTTATCTCGAAAAATACTACTCCGATCGAAAATTGAGTTCAACAAAACTTGAAGGGCCTGGAACGGGATGTACAAAAAATTTTTTTTTCCGGTCGAAAATCCAAAATGGCGGTTTTAAGGTGGTTAACATGTTTTTTTTAAATGGAACCATACGTATTTCTTCGCATCAAAAATGTTGTCATGTCAAAACTGACAACTTTTGTGAGAAACTTTTTTCGATAAAATTCCTAATTGCTAGGTTAGAACACAATTTTTCAATTGACTATTTTAGCGGTATCCAGGATGTACCACGAGGAGGTAAAGTCATTAAAATCCTACGTGTAAGTGTAAGTGTAAGTGTAAGAGTAATTGTAAGTGTAAGTGTAAGTGTCAGTTTCAGAGTAAGTGCAAGTGTAAGTGTAAGTGCGTGCGTGTGGAACACTCACAAAGATTAGGTCTCTGCGGCTCGTCACTTCCGCAGTATTTTTCGACTCCAAACCCTCTTTGTGACCGTACTCCGAACCTTTCTAAAGATGTTTAAATATTCCACCATTCATGTTTAAGCATGCCTGAACTCGTCTTTCAAAGCCGTCGACCGTTCGTAAGAGAATATCTCAAGTGGTTACCTATTGGGAGGGGGGTTGAGAACGTCTCATAACTTTTACACTCGACTTTCGCTATAACGTGGTTGCGTTCTAAAACTTTCGACCATTCAAAAAAAGAGTAAGGGTTTGTTGACACAATCCGTGTCTGACAATCTTAAGACTAATGAAGGATCGTGTGGTTGAAAATTATTCAAACACTTTAGAAAGGGTTCGGAGTACGGTCACAAAGAGGGTTTGGAGTCGAAAAATACTGCGAAAATGACGAGCTGCAGAGACCTAATCTTTGTGAGTGTTCCACACGCACGCACTTACACTTACACTTGCACTTACTCTTAAACTTACACTTACACTTACACTTACACTTACACTTACACTTACACTTACACTTACACTTACACTTACACTTACACTTACACTTACACTTACACTCACACTTACACTTACACTTACACTTACACTTACACTTACACTTACACTTACACTTACACTTACACTTACACTTCCACATGGGATGTTAATGACTTTACCTCCTCGTGGTACATCCTGCATAACGCTAAAATAGTCAATTGGAAAATTGTGTTCTAACCTAGAAATTATGAATTTTATTGAAAAAAGTTTCTCACAAAAGTTGTCAGTTTGGACATGACAAAATTTTCGATGCAAAGAAATAAGTATGGTTCCATTAAAAAAAAAACATGTGAGCCACCTTAAAACCGCCATTTTGGATTTTCGACCGAAAAAAAAATTTTTTTTGTACGTCCCCTTCCAGGCCCTTCAAGTTTAGTGATACATAATTTTTGATCGGAGTAGTATTTTTCGAGATAAATTAAATGTAAGATTAAAATTGGACACCCTGTATATCGATCTATATATATTTATATATATTCCCTCGAATGCTCCAGCGAAATAGAATCAAATACACACGAATGAAGATGTAGGACTACTGCTCAGTCGGTAACAGAAAACTGTAATCTATTGATTGGGGCCCCAATTGGTTTTTCGAATGAAACACGATATGACAATACTGCAAAATGCTGAGCCGCAGTATTGTCATATCGTGTTTCATTCCACAGAACAATTGTGACGCCAACAATCGTTCCGCCATTATTGCAGCTATCTCTCTTGCACTCGCCAATGTACTCCTGTAAGATTTAAGATTTAAACATAATTAAAATGGAAAAAAAAGAATCATAATAATTTGATATATTTTCGTGAATTTTGTTGCACAAAAATTACCGTGAATCCTTGAAATCAAGTTCAATAAATAATTGAAATGAATAACGTAATCAATCTTACAGTGATATCCAATACAATTTGATAAATTCCATAAAAAGAGAAATGAAACCCGGTCTTATGATAGGTGCTGCTGAACATTTTTCTTTTCCTGCTGACAGATTTTGCGTAGCTCTCGAATATTCAAGATTATATCCGAGCGCGGTACTGTCAAAGTCATGGAAACTGCGGGCTGTGAATTTTATATTGGCAAAAGGGGTTTGCAGCCAAAGGTTAAGGCCTACTGTTCGAGCGCGTGTTCAGCGTCTTCCGGAATGTCGAAAGTTGAGGGGGGGGCCGAGTAATCGTGGGTAAGTAAGGACAACGCTCCGTTCGACATGAAAAGTGAATCTGGTCCAGATTTGAAAAAGTAAAGTTGACACGGTGGTAATCGGAGTCCAAGCTCGGGCAGGGTGCCACCATGTCAAATCAGATATTGAAGTAAAATTTTCAAAACTTTTCGAAAAAATTACCGGTTTTCCATTCAAAATGTCGGAATTCGATAAGAATCAAATTTTTATCTCAAAAAGCTGTCTTTGGGTAGTCGCCCAACTTTGCGGAAATGAATTTTTTTGTTGTAAAGGTGACATTTCATAGAAAATGTAGATGTAGAAGTTGGGATCTATGAAAGTTCTCTTTGCATTAATTACACGAGAAAATCTGAGATTATTAAATGTTTTAAAATTCTTGTTCCGAATTTTCAGAAAATAATTTTGCTTATTATATCCAGGGTACCCTAGCACGGAAAGTGATAAAAAGAAAGATGAGGCGTTAGGCAACCGGAGAGTAAGAGATGAAAGACGCCACAAAAACAAATGTGATGGGCCAACAGATATATGCAAGGTATCATTACATACTGATGATTGGTAAAAAATTAATTTATGCCAATCTCTTTCGTCATTTCATTAATGTATAATGTAGAGTGCACGAGTCTGCCGTGACCGCAGCCCACCCCTCGCGTGCGTAATGTCCTGAAATGCCAGTGCGCAGGACAATTTGTGATCGACACGGGATCGACAGGACATTTTGCAAAGACTCGATCTCTTTCACTCCGGGAACCTCGCTCCGTCAACTCGTCCAAGCAACTGGACCTCCTCTCCGCCATATTGTCCACGTTCCTGCTGCAGAAGGATCGAACTCAAGGGCGTTTTCAAGACGGGAGAAATTTTGATCATTCGGCATCATAACGAGAGGGTTCTCGAGGAAATTCGAAAGAGTCACCGAGAGCACGTCCTCGAATCATAAAGATGAGTAAAATTATAAGATATATATAATAGTATGATGCTCGGAAGACTTTTGTGGACTCAACGCAAAAATTAAAGGAACAAGAAATTTTTCAAATTTTTACGTGTTTTTTCGTGGCTGTAACTTTGCGAAAAATTGTCGTATTGAGATGAATGAAGAAGCATTTTGTAGCTTGAAATTTTAAGCTTCGAAACCGCATGATAAAAACTTTTTTCGGCCGTTGGTCATGACACAATCAAGAGACATGTCACAAAGAAATTTTTTTTTTTTAATTTCCCTTTTTCAAAGTTCAAAGTCCGTGGACAACTTTGAAAAACGGAAATAAAAAAAAAAAATTCTTTGTGACATGTCTCTTAATTGTGTCATGACCAATGGCCAAAAAAATTTTTTCATCATGCGGTTTCGAAGCTTGAAATGTCAAGCTTCGAAATGCTTCTTCATTCATCTCAATACGACATTTTTTCGCAAAGTTACAGCCACGCAAAAAACGCGTGAAAAATTGAAAAAATGTCTTGTTCCTCCAATTTTCACGTTGAGTCTATATGGTTCGACACGATCGAGTCACGCCTGAGTGCGAATATATATATGTGTATATGAGCAAGTCCACCAATTCGAGTACCGGTTTTGGGCGTCGATATCAGCGATCTTTT
Organism: Sussaba pulchella; assembly: GCA_963971145.1. Lineage (NCBI taxonomy): Eukaryota > Metazoa > Arthropoda > Insecta > Hymenoptera > Ichneumonidae > Sussaba > Sussaba pulchella. Next base: position 8,428 of record CAXAQZ010000162.1, read on the forward strand.
TGTAACTTTGAGAAATAGAAGCTCCTATTGAGAAATGAACTCTGATTTTTTTTTAGATTTTTCCCTTGGTTATTTTCGCTGTAATTGTATGGGTAATTCTGTGAGTTTGTCATGTTTTTCTTGTTTTCATTAATTTCTCAATGTGTTTTAATAGGAGAAAAAATTAAACGCGACCACTATTTCTTTGTGAAAAAAGCTCAGCATTTCGAAAAAAAATACAAAAACATTTTTGGGACTTGAAAAATTACTTAAAATCGCATTTGAAATATAAAAGTCGATTTTTCTCAAATGTATATTTTTAAAAAATTTTGAAAGTATTTTTATCGAAAAGCTGAGAAAATTTCACGTAATATATGTAGAAATGAAGTTGGGACCACTGTAATAACTCGTTAAATTACCAAATGTGTGACAAAATAACTAAAACCTCAATTTATATTTTTTTCATTTCCAAATGATTCGTATTACTGTTTCTAAATACATGGAAACTATATGATCAAAGATGAAACTTAGAGTCATGTGGTGACGCTGTTAGCTTTGCAAGTGCACCATCTACAACTTAAGGGCGGGGTAAGGTTAGTTCGATATTAAAAAAAGGATATTTTTGATAATTTTTCTTGACGATACAGTTGATATACATTTATTGATATAATGACTAACTCAATAACGTTACGTTTGAAGAATATTCTATAAAATTTTCATTAACTTTTATGAACAATTGAGCAATTGACGGAGAATCTCTGCAGACGTCTAAGAAAAAAAGTTGTATCGCGGTGCCCATTATAACTAATTACTGGAGCATCTGAGACGAAAAAACCGGAGTGATTTCAGTAGCTGCTAAGTTTCTGCCGGTATTGACGGCAAGTATTTATTTTTAAATTGATTTTTTAATTTTTTACAGCATTTAGAAGTCAAAATACTGGTTTTCATTTAAAAAATTGATAATGTTTTCATTTCAAAATACGATGAAATAAAAAAACTCGACGTCATTACCTGCAGAAACTTATCAACTCATCAAATTATTTCGGTTTCTTGATCTCAGTATTACGAATCATTTGAAAATGAAAAAATATCAATTAAGGTTTTAGTTGTTTCGTTATACATTTGGTGATTCAACGAGTTATTACAGAGGTCCCAACTTCATTTCTACATATATTACGTGAAATTTTCTCAGCTTTTCGATAAAAATACTTTCAAAATTTTTTAAAAATATACATTTGAGAAAAATCGACTTTTATATTTCAAATGCGATTTTAAGTAATTTTTCAAGTCCCAAAAATGTTTTTGTATTTTTTTTCGAAATGCTGAGCTTTTTTCACAAAGAAATAGTGGTCGCGTTTAATTTTTTCTCCTATTAAAACACATTGAGAAATTAATGAAAACAAGAAAAACATGACAAACTCACAGAATTACCCATACAATTACAGCGAAAATAACCAAGGGAAAAATCTAAAAAAAAATCAGAGTTCATTTCTCAATAGGAGCTTCCATTTCTCAAAGTTACAAAAAGATCGCTGATATCGACGCCCAAAACCGGTACTCGAATTGGTGGACTTGCTCATATATATATATTCAAACTGTCGACATATTGACTGCTTATGATTTGTTTGGATTCGAGAATATGTGACGGGATCATTAGTGTGAAGTACCGGTATTTGAGTCGAACCATTTTTATTGCGGAAAATCATAGGACATGTGGAAAATTATAGGAAAATCATAGGCTTGCATTAGATCCGTGAAAAGTAAATTCCGTCAAAATAGCGGCGGATGATCTGGGAACTAAATTTACTATGTATCCCCATGAATTTGATATAAGTTGAGTAATAACATTCTAAATTAGGTGTAAGATGGATATAGGCAAGACAATCAAAAATCCAAATTATGAAGGACTGGATTATGACTTCCTTTGCGTAGAAATTTAGTGCGATTTCGGTGTATTTCAAATACATACGATTTTGAGGCAAATCGAGTGATCAGAATTATCCTTCAGGGAACTAAGAAGCAAACTACAAACGAGAGAACTATAGATGACTCTGAGACCAGTACAGCATTCACGATTGATTTTTAAAGAACGGCAAACAATTTTAAAGCGAGTAGAGTGCTTAAATTTATGTTCCGAGAAACTACGAACGGAAAACGGCGACTACAAACGATTTTGAGGCTAGTATAGTGTTTAGAATCATTTGTTCAGGAACGACAACTGAAAAAAACGGATATACAAACGATGTTGAGGCCGGTCGAGCACTTAGAACGAATTTTCAAGAAACTAAACGCGAAAAAAAAACCCAAATATGAACGATTTTGGAGCGACTAGAGTATTCAGAATTATTCGTTACGGAACGACAAACAGAAAAATCGATATTACGAACGACGTTGAGGTTAGCAGAGCATTGAGAATTAATTTATAAGAAACTACTAACGATGTTAAAGTGCGTGGGGGGTTAGTAAATTTGATTCGAGGAACCACAGGCGAAAAAACTGAACTATAAATAATCCCAAGATAAGTTCAGTGCTCAGAATTATTTTTCGAGGAACGACAAACGAAAGGAACGGAGCTGCGAGCAATTCCGCGGCTGTTAGAGCACTTACGGGGAATACTTGAGAAACTGCCGGCGAGAAAAAAAACCGGAAATACGAATGATTTTGAGGCGAGTACAGTGCTCAGAATTATTCGTTACGGAACGACAAACAGAAAAATCGATATTACGAACGACGTTGAGGTTAGCAGAGCATTGAGAATTAATTTATAAGAAACTACTAACGATGTTAAAGTGCGTGGGGGGTTAGTAAATTTGATTCGAGGAACCACAGGCGAAAAAACTGAACTAAAAATAATCTCAAGATAATTTTAGTGCTCAGAATTATTTTTCGAGGAACGACAAACGACAGGAACGGAGCTCGGAGCAATTCCGCGGCTGTTAGAGCACTTACGGGGAATACTTGAGAAACTGCCGGCGAGGAAAAAAACCGGAAATACGAATGATTTTGAGGCGAGTACAGTGCTCAGAATTATTCGTTACGGAACGACAAACAAACATAAACGCAGCTATAAGCGATTTCGAGGCCAGTAAGGAGCTTAGAATAGATTTTTCCGAAACTACAAGCGAAAAAAAAACCAACGGAAGTACAAACGATTTTTAACCAAGTAGAGTGGTAAGAATTATTCTCCGGGAACTTTTGAGGCCGTTGGAGCATTTAGAATTGATTTCTGATGGACAACAAGCGAAAAAAATTGAACTGAAGATAATTTCGAAATGAGATGAGTGCTCAGAATAATTTTTGGAGGAACAGCACAAGAGAGAAACGGAGCTACAAGCGATTTCACGGCCGTTAGAGCACTTAGAACGAATATTTGAGAAACTTCACGCGAAAAAAAAGGAAAGCCAAACGATTTTGAGTCGAGTAGAGTATTTAGAATTATTCGTTAAGCAACGACAAACGGAAAAATTAATATTACGAACGATTTTGAGGTTAGTAGAATATTGAGAATTAATTTTTAAGGAACTACTAACGATGTTAAAGCGTTTGGAGCGTTAATAATTTTTATTCGAGGAACTACAAGCGAAAGGAACGGAGCTGCAAGAAATTCCGCGGCTGTTAGAGCACATACAAGGAATATTTGAGAAACTACAAACGAACAGAATAGCAACGAAAGTACAAACGATTTTGAAGCGGGGAGAGTAGTAAGAATTATTCTTCGGGAACGATAGACGGAAAAATCAGAATAATGAATGATTTTAAGGCCAGTAGAGTGTTCAGAATTATTCTTTGAGGGACGACCACCGAAAAAAACGGAATACCACACGATTTTATTGTGACTAGAGTTTTTAGAATTATTCGTTGAGCAACGACAAGAGGAAAAAAGCGGATCTTCAAACGATTTTAAAGCAAGTGAAGTGTTCAGAATTATGTTTCGAGGACCGTCGAACAAAAAAAAACGGAACAACAAACGATTTTGGGGGGTGGTAGATCATTTATAATTATTTTCTGAATGACTATAAACGATGTTAAGGTGTAGAGTGTTCACAATTTTTATTCAAGGAACGACAAACGGAAGAAAAGCAACGGAAGTACGAACTTTTCTCGTCGAGTCTGTCGTGTGCGTGCGTTAATTTAGGCGCATATTGAAGTACGTGCCTGCTTTGCTCCTGTGTCGTGGGCTGGATGCCGAACACACGTGCTCCGGTATGCGACCGCCAACGATCGTGCTCAATCCTGATTGATGATCCGACAATATTTTGCAGCTTCAATCATTTTTTTTGGCTATAAATACTTGAAAATGATGACCGAACGTAAAGCTCCCGATCTACGAGTGAAATGAGGAAATCTGGTTTCTGCTAGACAGGGACTGCATAATTTGCCCAGATGAGTCATCTACGTAAGAGTCACTTGTCTAAATCCTCAATCGAATTTCAAATCTGTCATGTGGGTGCGTTGATTTCAGCGCAAATTGAGGTACGCGCCTGCTATGCTCCGGTATAGTGGGCTGTATACTTCATCCACGTTTTTCGGAACGTGGCCACCGACGATGGTGCTGAATTCCGATTGATGATCGGACTATATTTCGCAGCCGCGTTAAATTTTTTCGGATTTGAGCATACGGAAAATGATGACTAGGTAAGAATTTCTTGTCTAAATCCTTGATCGAATTTACATCTGTGATGTGGGTGCGTTGATTTCAGCGCAAATTGAGGTACGCGCCTGCTATGCTCCGGTGTAGTGGGCTGTATACTTCATCCACGTTTTTCGGAACGTGGCCACCGACGATGCCGCTAAATTCCGATTGATGATCGGACTATATTTTGCAGCCGCATTTAATTTTTTCGGGTTTGAGCATACGGGAAATGATGACTAGGTAAGAATTTCTTGTCTAAATCCTTGATCGAATTTACATCTCTGATGTGGGTGCGTTGATTCCAGCGCAAATTGAGGTACGCGCCTGCTATGCTCCGGTGTAGTGGGCTGTATACTTCATCCACGTTTTTCGGAACGTGGCCACCGACGATGGTGCTAAATTCCGATTGATGATCGGACTATATTTTGCAGCCGCATTTAATTTTTTCGGGTTTGAGCATACGGGAAATGATGACTAGGTAAGAATTTCTCGTCTGAATCCTTGATCGAATTTACATCTCTGATGTGGGTGCGTTGATTCCAGCGCAAATTGAGGTACGCGCCTGCTATGCTCTGGTGTAGTGGGCTGTATACTTCATCCACGTTTTTCGGAACGTGGCCACCGACGATGGTGCTAAATTCAGATTGATGATCGGACTATATTTTGCAGCCGCTTTTAATTTTTTCGGGTTTGAGCATACGGGAAATGATGACTAGGTAAGAATTTCTTGTCTAAATCCTTGATCGAATTTACATCTGTGATGTGGGTGCGTTGATTTCAGCGCAAATTGAGGTACGCGCCTGCTATGCTCCGGTGTAGTGGGCTGTATACTTCATCCACGTTTTTCGGAACGTGGCCACCGACGATGGTGCTAAATTCCGATTGATGATCGAACAATATTTTTCCGCTGCATTTAATTTTTTTGAGGTTGAGAATACGTTAAATGATGACCGAACATCAACCGACCGTTTCCCAGTATAACGAGGAAATCTGGTCCCTGCTAATCAGACAATGCATAGTGGGGAAAATTAGTTATTATTCGTCATAGATGCGGGTCTTCTTTGTTTCCGTCGTGAACTTTGACGGCGTTATTCTATGTTTCCCTTGGCTGTTCCTCATCGGGATCAGAAGATACCTAACTAGCGAAGTTCCCACGTCACGTCGACAAGTCTATCGTGCGCACAACGTCTTCAGATCCATTCAGAAGTGGCTGTAAGCCTTAAAAATCGTTAGAAAATTTCAGGCGAGACATTTTGATATTCCTAAGACTCGTATCGGAATTGATAAACAATAAAATTGCGAGTCGCATCATTTCAAGTAATGGCATTGTAGGTTATGCGTCTCATCCCTTTAACATGATCCCCTCACATGTTCCACGCCAAATATTCGAGTCACCGCATGCTTATTGAATTTTGAAAACCTTTATGACCACACTAACGATTCTTTAATTTTTTTAGCGACAAAGTCTCACCCATGCGATGAATGCCATTGCTCATCCTTACGCGCCTTGAAAGTTTAATCAAATTCGCTAGGGATACATCTCATCGTAGAAAGAAGTAACGACTCGGAGGATTTGAAGTCTACAATGATAAATTATAACGGAAATAAAATAAAATAATTTTATTATTATGTCGATCGCTTTTTCATGTATCCACAGCACCACATCAACAAGTACCATGTACGTAAGTAATGTCTTGGGCCAACGATACCGGATGCCTGATGCCCCTTATTTGGCACCCATTACGTTTTTTTTACCATTATATTTTTACTTTATTACTATTAACTATATTTACTATATTACTTTATTCACTATTTTGACTTTATTCACTCATATTTTTTGATTGCCTTTAAATTAGCAGAGTTTATTTGTCTATATAGTACACGGGTACCTTCAAGTGGCCGTAACTCTCTTTCTAGTGGACCGAAATTAAGTCCTAAGGTTTGTTTGGAGAGCATTTTTTGGGCTCTTTAAGATTGTTCAATTAATTTTCATTTTTGTTTGCATTCTTGTAAACAGATGAGAACGTGTTTGAGCAATTATTTAATCACTTGTTTCGCTTTTCGGGCACGTTTTTTAAAAATATATTCCAACGTAAGCTTAGCGTTTTTTCCATCGAAAACATATTTTTTTAACTTCGAAATGCGATTTTGATTTTTTTTTTAGGTCCGGAATATAAAACTGATTTCGTTTTCGCAAATCTGAGACGATTTTACGTTAGAACATATTTTCAATACTTTTCTTAAAGGCGTAAGTTCGTGGAACAATACTTGAAGAAAAAGCCGAAAAGAATAAAAAATATTTCAATCGACAGCCGCCAAAATAATTGACACAGGATGTTGAATATTTGTTTCCAACATGCACTTCAAGATGTGTAAAATCAATAAAGATTCCAAATACTGAAGCCCAAAGTGTGCCGATAATTGGTCTTTTGGCTCATATATGCACGTCAAAACAATTCGAGAATGATTGTAAAACAGACAAAAATTTTCGAACGTTAAGGGAGTTATGTCACTGCAAAAGAATAATTACATAGAGATTATTCATAGCTTATTCGAAAGCTTGAACCTTTCGTTTTTGAAATAAAAGGCTCGACATTTTTTATCCCGCCCTGCGGCTCTGCGCCAAGGGCCGAAAAAAAAAATGACCTCCCAATTTTTTTTTAATTGGAAAAAGTAGAGTGCAAAAAATTATTTCGCACAACATCCATCTGCAGCGTTCGAAGGCTTATTTATCTCTCTTGAAAATGCTCTTTTATCAATGGATGTGTAATTTTTTTCAACCGAGTTATTTACAAGAATCGGTCTGAGATAATTGAAAAGATAAAAGTATTCGCTTTTAAATATTTTTTTAATATGTGAAAACAGAATTTTCTTATTTTTTAGTTACCTGGCCACCAATTCGTAAAAACCGTTAGGAACTAGTAGTGCCCATGGTTAGTAGTGCATATGGCTAGTGATGTCTATAGTTTTCATATTCATTTTGTATGCGACTCTTTACGAGCCGCACGAGAAACTTCCTAACTCGCGAGTTGCAATTCTTTATTATCATGACACTTTGTCGCTAATGAGAAGATAATCCGTATTCTATATATATATACAATAATATATGCATAGAGTTTCGCCGCTAAGTTGCTCCCTTGCAAATTTCTATCGTCCTTTATGGCTTCTGTTTTCTAATTATATTTGTTTTTCAAAACTAAAAACTGCTCGACCAAATGGGACCAAAATGTAATCGGTTTCAAGTTGCAGTTGGACACATCAATTGCATCATCGATAATTCTAATCGCGTTATTAGTTTAAGGGGAAACGTTAACTGAACATTTTTTGTAATTTTTCTTTTAACTAAAAAACTACTCGACCCAATGGAACCAAAATCTCATCAGCTTCAAGTCACAGTGGGACTCATCAACTGCGTCATCGATCAATCTGATCGCATAATTAGTTTTCGAAAAATCGTTAAAGAAAAATTTGATCACATACGTACGTACGTATACATTTTGGTCGAAATGGACTAAAATGATCTCAATGACCTTGAAACATGAGGATCCGCCAAAAAATCGATTTTCGAGGTCATTGCAATAAGTTCCGTATAAAATTGGGAAGTTATGAAAGAAAAATTCAAAATTTTCATGTTAAGCAGCCGTTATTGTTATTCGAATGAAAGCTCTGCATCCCGATCGAGGTTATAATAATACGAATTAACCTATAATTTAAGCTATTCTCTCCTACAGTTTCTGTGACAAGTAATTATGCACGCTGTCAGCGCACTTTTTCCATGGGCGTTCTCATTAAGAAACATATACCTCGAAGAAAAAAGGGGTTACTGTTAAAGATGACATCGCCGAGTGCGAGAGAGACGGTGCTATTGGCGCTCACTGCCGAGCGAGAGTGAGAGCGTGCGAGAATATGTCGTCCACGAAAAATGAACGAAACATAAAAACGAGAGCCCGCAATTAATATTTCGACGAAGCAGATGGCGGACGTATAAACTATTCATATCTAATGTACGTTTCCTTAATGAGCTTCTTCGTAAATAAATTTAAATTCACCCGATATTATCAATTTCAAATTTTACGGGAAATATATGGAAAATATGGGTATGTGTATTTTTTCGGTCGGCTCGTGTAGTCCTTCACGGCGTGTCACCGCTGCCTCGCTGCCTCCGACGAGACTTCATTGTGTCGCCATCTACACGCTGTCGCTAGGCCACGCCACTATATCTATATATATTTTGTCGGAATTTCGATCCGTCGGGACATTGTTAGTCGGAGACATGTCGATTTACTTTCGGAACATTTAATTTCGCTCGATTGAGCTGTCGGAACATTGAAAATTCGGAACTTCGATCCGCACCCGAGATAGAGATAGAGATAGAGATAGAGATAGAGATAGAGATAGAGATAGAGATAGAGATAGAGATAGAGATAGAGATAGAGATAGAGATAGAGATAGAAATAGAGATAGAGATAGAGATAGAGATAGAGATAGAGATAGAGATAGAGATAGAGATAGAGATAGAGATAGAGATAGAAATAGAGATAGAGATAGAGATAGAGATCGAGATAAAGATAGAGATAGAGATAGAGATAGAGATAGAGATAGAGATAGAGATAGAGATAGAGATAGAGATAGAGATAGAGATAGAGATAGAGATAGAGATAGAGATAGAGATAGAGATAGAGATAGAGATAGAGATAGAGATAGAGATAGAGATAGAGATAGAGATAGAGATAGAGATAGAGATAGAGATAGAGATAGAGATAGAGATAGAGATAGAGATAGAGATAGAGATAGAGATAGAGATAGAGATAGAGATAGAGATAGAGATAGAGATAGAGATAGAGATAGAGATAGAGATAGAGATAGAGATAGAGATAGAGATAGAGATAGAGATAGAGATAGAGATAGAGATAGAGATAGAGATAGAGATAGAGATAGAGATAGAGATAGAGATAGAGATAGAGATAGAGATAGAGATAGAGATAGAGATAGAGATAGAGATAGAGATAGAGATAGAGATAGAGATAGAGATAGAGATAGAGATAGAGATAGAGATAGAGATAGAGATAGAGATAGAGATAGAGATAGAGATAGAGATAGAGATAGAGATAGAGATAGAGATAGAGATAGAGATAGAGATAGAGATAGAGATAGAGATAGAGATAGAGATAGAGATAGAGATAGAGATAGAGATAGAGATAGAGATAGAGATAGAGATAGAGATAGAGATAGAGATAGAGATAGAGATAGAGATAGAGATAGAGATAGAGATAGAGATAGAGATAGAGATAGAGATAGAGATAGAGATAGAGATAGAGATAGAGATAGAGATAGAGATAGAGATAGAGATAGAGATAGAGATAGAGATAGAGATAGAGATAGAGATAGAGATAGAGATAGAGATAGAGATAGAGATAGAGATAGAGATAGAGATAGAGATAGAGATAGAGATAGAGATAGAGATAGAGAGATAGAGATAGAGATAGAGATAGAGATAGAGATAGAGATAGAGATAGAGATAGAGATAGAGATAGAGATAGAGATAGAGATAGAGATAGAGATAGAGATAGAGATAGAGATAGAGATAGAGATAGAGATAGAGATAGAGATAGAGATAGAGATAGAGATAGAGATAGAGATAGAGATAGAGATAGAGATAGAGATAGAGATAGAGATAGAGATAGAGATAGAGATAGAGATAGAGATAGAGATAGAGATAGAGATAGAGATAGAGATAGAGATAGAGATAGAGATAGAGATAGAGATAGAGATAGAGATAGAGATAGAGATAGAGATAGAGATAGAGATAGAGATAGAGATAGAGATAGAGATAGAGATAGAGATAGAGATAGAGATAGAGATAGAGATAGAGATAGAGATAGAGATAGAGATAGAGATAGAGATAGAGATAGAGATAGAGATAGAGATAGAGATAGAGATAGAGATAGAGATAGAGATAGAGATAGAGATAGAGATAGAGATAGAGATAGAGATAGAGATAGAGATAGAGATAGAGATAGAGATAGAGATAGAGATAGAGATAGAGATAGAGATAGAGATAGAGATAGAGATAGAGATAGAGATAGAGATAGAGATAGAGATAGAGATAGAGATAGAGATAGAGATAGAGATAGAGATAGAGATAGAGATAGAGATAGAGATAGAGATAGAGATAGAGATAGAGATAGAGATAGAGATAGAGATAGAGATAGAGATAGAGATAGAGATAGAGATAGAGATAGAGATAGAGATAGAGATAGAGATAGAGATAGAGATAGAGATAGAGATAGAGATAGAGATAGAGATAGAGATAGAGATAGAGATAGAGATAGAGATAGAGATAGAGATAGAGATAGAGATAGAGATAGGGATAGAGATAGAGATAGAGATAGAGATAGAGATAGAGATAGAGATAGAGATAGAGATAGAGATAGAGATAGAGATAGAGATAGAGATAGAGATAGAGATAGAGATAGAGATAGAGATAGAGATAGAGATAGAGATAGAGATAGAGATAGAGATGAATATAGAGATATACATAGAGATAGAGATAGAGATAGAGATAGAGATGGAGATAGAGATAGAGATAGAGATAGAGATAGAGATAGAGATAGAGATAGAGATAGAGATAGAGATAGAGATAGAGATAGAGATAGAGATAGAGATAGAGATAGAGATAGAAATAGAAACAGAAATAGAGATAGAGATAGAGATAGAGATAGAGATAAAGATAGAGATAGAGATAGAGATAGAGATAGAGATAGAGATAGAGATAGAGATAGAGATAGAGATAGAGATAGAGATAGAGATAGAGATAGAGATGAAGATAGAGATAGAGATAGAGATAGAGATAGAGACAGAGATAGAGATAGAGATAGAGATAGAGATAGAGATAGAGATAGAGATAGAGATAGAGATAGAGATAGAGATAGAGATAGAGATAGAGATAGAGATAGAGATTGAGATTGAGATAGAGATAGAGATAGAGATAGAGATAGAGATAGAGATAGAGATAGAGATAGAGATAGAGATAGAGATAGAGATAGAGATAGAGATAGAGATAGAGATAGAGATAGAGATAGAGATAGAGAAAGAGATAGAGATAGAGATAGAGATAAAGATAGAGATAGAGATAGAGATAGAGATAGAGATAAAGATAGAGATAGAGATAGAGATAGAGATAGAGATAGAGATAGAGATAGAGATAGAGATAGAGATAGAGATAGAGATAGAGATAGAGATAGAGATAGAGATAGAGATAGAGATAGAGATAGAGATAGAGATAGAGATAGAGATAGAGATAGAGATAGAGATAGAGATAGAGATGGAGATAGAGATAGAGATAGAGATAGAGATAGAGATAGAGATAGAGATAGAGATAGAGATAGAGATAGAGATAGAGATAGAGATAGAGATAGAGATAGAGATAGAGATAGAGATAGAGATAGAGATAGAGATAGAGATAGAGATAGAGATAGAGATAGAGATAGAGATAGAGATAGAGATAGAGATAGAGATAGAGATAGAGATAGAGATAGAGATAGAGATAGAGATAGAGATAGAGATAGAGATAGAGATAGAGATAGAGATAGAGATAGAGATAGAGATAGAGATAGAGATAGAGATAGAGATAGAGATAGAGATAGAGATAGAGATAGAGATAGAGATAGAGATAGAGATAGAGATAGAGATAGAGATAGAGATAGAGATAGAGATAGAGATAGAGATAGAAATAGAGATAGAGATAGAGATAGAGATAGAGATGAATATAGAGATAGAGATAGAGATAGAGATAGAGATAGAGATAGAGATAGAGATAGAGATAGAGATAGAGATAGAGATAGAGATAGAGATAGAGATAGAGATAGAGATAGAGATAGAGATAGAGATAGAGATAGAGATAGAGATAGAGATAGAGATAGAGATAGAGATAGAAATAGAAATAGAGATAGAGATAGAGATAGAGATAGAGATAGAGATAAGATAGAGATAGAGATAGAGATAGAGATAGAGATAGAGATAGAGATAGAGATAGAGATAGAGATAGAGATGAGATAGAGATAGAGATAGAGATAGAGATAGAGATAGAGACAGAGATAGAGATAGAGATAGAGATAGAGATAGAGATAGAGATAGAGATAGAGATAGAGATAGAGATAGAGATAGAGATAGAGATAGAGATAGAGATAGAGATAGAGATAGAGATAGAGATAGAGATAGAGATAGAGATAGAGATAGAGATAGAGATAGAGATAGAGATAGAGATAGAGATAGAGATAGAGATAGAGATAGAGATAGAGATAGAGATAGAGATAGAGATAGAGATAGAGATAGAGATAGAGATAGAGATAGAGATAGAGATAGAGATAGAGATAGAGATAGAGATAGAGATAGAGATAGAGATAGAGATAGAGATAGAGATAGAGATAGAGATAGAGATAGAGATAGAGATAGAGATAGAGATAGAGATAGAGATAGAGATAGAGATAGAGATAGAGATAGAGATAGAGATAGAGATAGAGATAGAGATAGAGATAGAGATAGAGATAGAGATAGAGATAGAGATAGAGATAGAGATAGAGATAGAGATAGAGATAGAGATAGAGATAGAGATAGAGATAGAGATAGAGATAGAGATAGAGATAGAGATAGAGATAGAGATAGAGATAGAGATAGAGATAGAGATAGAGATAGAGATAGAGATAGAGATAGAGATAGAGATAGAGATAGAGATAGAGATAGAGATAGAGATAGAGATAGAGATAGAGATAGAGATAGAGATAGAGATAGAGATAGAGATAGAGATAGAGATAGAGATAGAGATAGAGATAGAGATAGAGATAGAGATAGAGATAGAGATAGAGATAGAGATAGAGATAGAGATAGAGATAGAGATAGAGATAGAGATAGAGATAGAGATAGAGATAGAGATAGAGATAGAGATAGAGATAGAGATAGAGATAGAGATAGAGATAGAGATAGAGATAGAGATAGAGATAGAGATAGAGATAGAGATAGAGATAGAGATAGAGATAGAGATAGAGATAGAGATAGAGATAGAGATAGAGATAGAGATAGAGATAGAGATAGAGATAGAGATAGAGATAGAGATAGAGATAGAGATAGAGATAGAGATAGAGATAGAGATAGAGATAGAGATAGAGATAGAGATAGAGATAGAGATAGAGATAGAGATAGAGATAGAGATAGAGATAGAGATAGAGATAGAGATAGAGATAGAGATAGAGATAGAGATAGAGATAGAGATAGAGATAGAGATAGAGATAGAGATAGAGATAGAGATAGAGATAGAGATAGAGATAGAGATAGAGATAGAGATAGAGATAGAGATAGAGATAGAGATAGAGATAGAGATAGAGATAGAGATAGAGATAGAGAGAGAGATAGAGATAGAGATAGAGATAGAGATAGAGATAGAGATAGAGATAGAGATAGAGATAGAGATAGAGATAGAGATAGAGATAGAGATAGAGATAGAGATAGAGATAGAGATAGAGATAGAGATAGAGATAGAGATAGAGATAGAGATAGAGATAGAGATAGAGATAGAGATAGAGATAGAGATAGAGATAGAGATAGAGATAGAGATAGAGATAGAGATAGAGATAGAGATAGAGATAGAGATAGAGATAGAGATAGAGATAGAGATAGAGATAGAGATAGAGATAGAGATAGAGATAGAGATAGAGATAGAGATAGAGATAGAGATAGAGATAGAGATAGAGATAGAGATAGAGATAGAGATAGAGATAGAGATAGAGATAGAGATAGAGATAGAGATAGAGATAGAGATAGAGATAGAGATAGAGATAGAGATAGAGATAGAGATAGAGATAGAGATAGAGATAGAGATAGAGATAGAGATAGAGATAGAGATAGAGATAGAGATAGAGATAGAGATAGAGATAGAGATAGAGATAGAGATAGAGATAGAGATAGAGATAGAGATAGAGATAGAGATAGAGATAGAGATAGAGATAGAGATAGAGATAGAGATAGAGATAGAGATAGAGATAGAGATAGAGATAGAGATAGAGATAGAGATAGAGATAGAGATAGAGATAGAGATAGAGATAGAGATAGAGATAGAGATAGAGATAGAGATAGAGATAGAGATAGAGATAGAGATAGAGATAGAGATAGAGATAGAGATAGAGATAGAGATAGAGATAGAGATAGAGATAGAGATAGAGATAGAGATAGAGATAGAGATAGAGATAGAGATAGAGATAGAGATAGAGATAGAGATAGAGATAGAGATAGAGATAGAGATAGAGATAGAGATAGAGATAGAGATAGAGATAGAGATAGAGATAGAGATAGAGATAGAGATAGAGATAGAGATAGAGATAGAGATAGAGATAGAGATAGAGATAGAGATAGAGATAGAGATAGAGATAGAGATAGAGATAGAGATAGAGATAGAGATAGAGATAGAGATAGAGATAGAGATAGAGATAGAGATAGAGATAGAGATAGAGATAGAGATAGAGATAGAGATAGAGATAGAGATAGAGATAGAGATAGAGATAGAGATAGAGATAGAGATAGAGATAGAGATAGAGGAGATAGAGATAGAGATAGAGATAGAGATAGAGATAGAGATAGAGATAGAGATAGAGATAGAGATAGAGATAGAGATAGAGATAGAGATAGAGATAGAGATAGAGATAGAGATAGAGATAGAGATAGAGATAGAGATAGAGATAGAGATAGAGATAGAGATAGAGATAGAGATAGAGATAGAGATAGAGATAGAGATAGAGATAGAGATAGAGATAGAGATAGAGATAGAGATAGAGATAGAGATAGAGATAGAGATAGAGATAGAGATAGAGATAGAGATAGAGATAGAGATAGAGATAGAGATAGAGATAGAGATAGAGATACCTATAGAGATAGAGATAGAGATAGAGATAGAGATAGAGATAGAGATAGAGATAGAGATAGAGATAGAGATAGAGATAGAGGTAGAGATAGAGATAGAGATAGAGATAGAGATAGAGATAGAGATAGAGATATAGATAGAGATAGAGATAAAGATAGAGATAGAGATAGAGATGGAGATAGAGATAGAGATAGAGATAGATATAGAGATAGAGATAGAGATAGAGATAGAGATAGAGATAGAGATAGAGATAGAGATAGAGATAGAGATAGAGATAGAGATAGAGATAGAGATAGAGATAGAGATAGAGATAGAGATAGAGATAGAGATAGAGATAGAGATAGAGATAGAGATAGAGATAGAGATAGAGATAGAGATAGAGATAGAGATAGAGATAGAGATAGAGATAGAGATAGAGATAGAGATAGAGATAGAGATAGAGATAGAGATAGAGATAGAGATAGAGATAGAGATAGAGATAGAGATAGAGATAGAGATAGAGATAGAGATAGAGAAAGAGATAAAGATATAGATAAAGATAGAGATAAAGATAGAGATAGAGATAGAGATAGAGATAGAGATAGAGATAGAGATAGAGATAGAAATAGAGATAGAGATAGAGATAGAGATAGAGATAGAGATAGAGATAGAGATAGAGATAGAGATAGAGATAGAGATAGAGATAGATATAGAGATAGAGATAGAGATAGAGATAGAGATAGAGATAGAGATAGAAATAGAGATAGAGATAGAGATAGAGATAGAGATAGAGATAGAGATAGAGATAGAGATAGAGATAGAGATAGAGATAGAGATAGAGATAGAGATAGAGATAGAGATAGAGATAGAGATAGAGATAGAGATAGAGATAGAGATAGAGATAGAGATAGAGATAGAGATAGAGATAGAGATAGAGATAGAGATAGAGATAGAGATAGAGATAGAGATAGAGATAGAGATAGAGATAGAGATAGAGATAGAGATAGAGATAGAGATAGAGATAGAGATAGAGATAGAGATAGAGATAGAGATAGAGATAGAGATAGAGATAGAGATAGAGATAGAGATAGAGATAGAGATAGAGATAGAGATAGAGATAGAGATAGAGATAGAGATAGAGATAGAGATAGAGATAGAGATAGAGATAGAGATAGAGATAGAGATAGAGATAGAGATAGAGATAGATAGAGATAGAGATAGAGATAGAGATAGAGATAGAGATAGAGATAGAGATAGAGATAGAGATAGAGATAGAGATAGAGATAGAGATAGAGATAGAGATAGAGATAGAGATAGAGATAGAGATAGAGATAGAGATAGAGATAGAGATAGAGATAGAGATAGAGATAGAGATAGAGATAGAGATAGAGATAGAGATAGAGATAGAGATAGAGATAGAGATAGAGATAGAGATAGAGATAGAGATAGAGATAGAGATAGAGATAGAGATAGAGATAGAGATAGAGATAGAGATAGAGATAGAGATAGAGATAGAGATAGAGATAGAGATAGAGATAGAGATAGAGATAGAGATAGAGATAGAGATAGAGATAGAGATAGAGATAGAGATAGAGATAGAGATAGAGATAGAGATAGAGATAGAGATAGAGATAGAGATAGAGATAGAGATAGAGATAGAGATAGAGATAGAGATAGAGATAGAGATAGAGATAGAGATAGAGATAGAGATAGAGATAGAGATAGAGATAGAGATAGAGATAGAGATAGAGATAGAGATAGAGATAGAGATAGAGATAGAGATAGAGATAGAGATAGAGATAGAGATAGAGATAGAGATAGAGATAGAGATAGAGATAGAGATAGAGATAGAGATAGAGATAGAGATAGAGATAAAAAGGAGATAGAGATAGAGATAGAGATAGAGATAGAGATAGAGATAGAGATAGAGATAGAGATAGATATAGAGATAGAGATAGAGATAGAGATAGAAATAGAGATAGAGATAGAGATAGAGATAGAGATAGAGATAGAGATAGAGATAGAGATAGAGATAGAGATAGAGATAGAGATAGAGATAGAGACAGAGATAGAGATAGAGATAGAGATAGAGGAAGAGATATAGATAGAGATAGAGATAGAGATAGAGATAGAGATAGAGATAGAGATAGAGATAGAGATAGAGATAGAGATAGAGATAGAGATAGAGATAGAGATAGAGATAGAGATAGAGATAGAGATAGAGATAGAGATAGAGATAGAGATAGAGATAGAGATAGAGATAGAGATAGAGATAGAGATAGAGATAGAGATAGAGATAGAGATAGAGATAGAGATAGAGATAGAGATAGAGATAGAGATAGAGATAGAGATAGAGATAGAGATAGAGATAGAGATAGAGATAGAGATAGAGATAGAGATAGAGATAGAGATAGAGATAGAGATAGAGATAGAGATAGAGATAGAGATAGAGATAGAGATAGAGATAGAGATAGAGATAGAGATAGAGATAGAGATAGAGATAGAGATAGAGATAGAGATAGAGATAGAGATAGAGATAGAGATAGAGATAGAGATAGAGATAGAGATAGAGATAGAGATAGAGATAGAGATGAGATAGAGATAGAGATAGAGATAGAGATAGAGAAGAGATAGAGATAGAGGAAGAGATAGAGATAGAGATAGAGATAGAGATAGAGATAGAGATAGAGATAGAGATAGAGATAGAGATAGAGATAGAGATAGAGATAGAGATAGAGATAGAGATAGAGATAGAGATAGAGATAGAGATAGAGATAGAGATAGAGATAGAGATAGAGATAGAGATAGAGATAGAGATAGAGATAGAGATAGAGATAGAGATAGAGATAGAGATAGAGATAGAGATAGAGATAGAGATAGAGATAGAGATAGAGATAGAGATAGAGATAGAGATAGAGATAGAGATAGAGATAGAGATAGAGATAGAGATAGAGATAGAGATAGAGATAGAGATAGAGATAGAGATAGAGATAGAGATAGAGATAGAGATAGAGATAGAGATAGAGATAGAGATAGAGATAGAGATAGAGATAGAGATAGAGATAGAGATAGAGATAGAGATAGAGATAGAGATAGAGATAGAGATAGAGATAGAGATAGAGATAGAGATAGAGATAGAGATAGAGATAGAGATAGAGATAGAGATAGAGATAGAGATAGAGATAGAGATAGAGATAGAGATAGAGATAGAGATAGAGATAGAGATAGAGATAGAGATAGAGATAGAGATAGAGATAGAGATAGAGATAGAGATAGAGATAGAGATAGAGATAGAGATAGAGATAGAGATAGAGATAGAGATAGAGATAGAGATAGAGATAGAGATAGAGATAGAGATAGAGATAGAGATAGAGATAGAGATAGAGATAGAGATAGAGATAGAGATAGAGATAGAGATAGAGATAGAGATAGAGATAGAGATAGAGATAGAGATAGAGATAGAGATAGAGATAGAGATAGAGATAGAGATAGAGATAGAGATAGAGATAGAGATAGAGATAGAGATAGAGATAGAGATAGAGATAGAGATAGAGATAGAGATAGAGATAGAGATAGAGATAGAGATAGAGATAGAGATAGAGATAGAGATAGAGATAGAGATAGAGATAGAGATAGAGATAGAGATAGAGATAGAGATAGAGATAGAGATAGAGATAGAGATAGAGATAGAGATAGAGATAGAGATAGAGATAGAGATAGAGATAGAGATAGAGATAGAGATAGAGATAGAGATAGAGATAGAGATAGAGATAGAGATAAGATAGAGATAGAGATAGAGATAGAGATAGAGATAGAGATAGAGATAGAGATAGAGATAGAGATAGAGATAGAGATAGAGATAGAGATAGAGATAGAGATAGAGATAGAGATAGAGATAGAGATAGAGATAGAGATAGAGATAGAGATAGAGATAGAGATAGAGATAGAGATAGAGATAGAGATAGAGATAGAGATAGAGATAGAGATAGAGATAGAGATAGAGATAGAGATAGAGATAGAGATAGAGATAGAGATAGAGATAGAGATAGAGATAGAGATAGAGATAGAGATAGAGATAGAGATAGAGATAGAGATAGAGATAGAGATAGAGATAGAGATAGAGATAGAGATAGAGATAGAGATAGAGATAGAGATAGAGATAGAGATAGAGATAGAGATAGAGATAGAGATAGAGATAGAGATAGAGATAGAGATAGAGATAGAGATAGAGATAGAGATAGAGATAGAGATAGAGATAGAGATAGAGATAGAGATAGAGATAGAGATAGAGATAGAGATAGAGATAGAGATAGAGATAGAGATAGAGATAGAGATAGAGATAGAGATAGAGATAGAGATAGAGATAGAGATAGAGATAGAGATAGAGATAGAGATAGAGATAGAGATAGAGATAGAGATAGAGATAGAGATAGAGATAGAGATAGAGATAGAGATAGAGATAGAGATAGAGATAGAGATAGAGATAGAGATAGAGATAGAGATAGAGATAGAGATAGAGATAGAGATAGAGATAGAGATAGAGATAGAGATAGAGATAGAGATAGAGATAGAGATAGAGATAGAGATAGAGATAGAGATAGAGATAGAGATAGAGATAGAGATAGAGATAGAGATAGAGATAGAGATAGAGATAGAGATAGAGATAGAGATAGAGATAGAGATAGAGATAGAGATAGAGATAGAGATAGAGATAGAGATAGAGATAGAGATAGAGATAGAGATAGAGATAGAGATAGAGATAGAGATAGAGATAGAGATAGAGATAGAGATAGAGATAGAGATAGAGATAGAGATAGAGATAGAGATAGAGATAGAGATAGAGATAGAGATAGAGATAGAGATAGAGATAGAGATAGAGATAGAGATAGAGATAGAGATAGAGATAGAGATAGAGATAGAGATAGAGATAGATAGAGATAGAGATAGAGATAGAGATAGAGATAGAGATAGAGATAGAGATAGAGATAGAGATAGAGATAGAGATAGAGATAGAGATAGAGATAGAGATAGAGATAGAGATAGAGATAGAGATAGAGATAGAGATCGAGATCGAGATAGAGATAGAGATAGAGATAGAGATAGAGATAGAGAGATAGAGATAGAGATAGAGATAGAGATAGAGATAGAGATAGAGATAGAGATAGAATAGAGATAGAGATAGAGATAGAGATAGAGATAGAGATAGAGATAGAGATAGAGATAGAGATAGAGATAGAGATAGAGATAGAGATAGAGATAGAGATAGAGATAGAGATAGAGATAGAGATAGAGATAGAGATAGAGATAGAGATAGAGATAGAGATAGAGATAGAGATAGAGATAGAGATAGAGATAGAGATAGAGATAGAGATAGAGATAGAGATAGAGATAGAGGATAGAGATAGAGATAGAGATAGAGATAGAGATAGAGATAGAGATAGAGATAGAGATAGAGATAGAGATAGAGATAGAGATAGAGATAGAGATAGAGATAGAGATAGAGATAGAGATAGAGATAGAGATAGAGATAGAGATAGAGATAGAGATAGAGATAGAGATAGAGATAGAGATAGAGATAGAGATAGAGATAGAGATAGAGATAGAGATAGAGATAGAGATAGAGATAGAGATAGAGATAGAGATAGAGATAGAGATAGAGATAGAGATAGAGATAGAGATAGAGATAGAGATAGAGATAGAGATAGAGATAGAGATAGAGATAGAGATAGAGATAGAGATAGAGATAGAGATAGAGATAGAGATAGAGATAGAGATAGAGATAGAGATAGAGATAGAGATAGAGATGGAAATAGAGACAGAGATAGAGATGGAGATAGAGATAGACATAGAGATAGTTATAGAGATAGTTATAGGGATAGAGATAGAGATACAGATAGAGATAGAGATAGAAATAGAGATAGAGATAGAGATAGAGATAGAGATAGAGATAAAGATAGAGATAGAGATAGAGATAGAGATAGAGATAGAGATAGAGATAGAGATAGAGATAGAGATAGAGATAGAGATAGAGATAGAGATAGAGATAGAGATAGAGATAGAGATAGAGATAGAGATAGAGATAGAGATAGAGATAGAGATAGAGATAGAGATAGAGATAGAGATAGAGATAGAGATAGAGATAGAGATAGAGATAGAGATAGAGATAGAGATAGAGATAGAGATAGAGATAGAGATAGAGATAGAGATAGAGATAGAGATAGAGATAGAGATAGAGATAGAGATAGAGATAGAGATAGAGATAGAGATAGAGATAGAGATAGAGATAGAGATAGAGATAGAGATAGAGATAGAGATAGAGATAGAGATAGAGATAGAGATAGAGATAGAGATAGAGATAGAGATAGAGATAGAGATAGAGATAGAGATAGAGATAGAGATAGAGATAGAGATAGAGATAGAGATAGAGATAGAGATAGAGATAGAGATAGAGATAGAGATAGAGATAGAGATAGAGATAGAGATAGAGATAGAGAAGAGAAGAGATAGAGATAGAGATAGAGATAGAGATAGAGATAGAGATAGAGATAGAGATAGAGATAGAGATAGAGATAGAGATAGAGATAGAGATAGAGATAGAGATAGAGATAGAGATAGAGATAGAGATAGAGATAGAGATAGAGATAGAGATAGAGATAGAGATAGAGATAGAGATAGAGATAGAGATAGAGATAGAGATAGAGATAGAGAAAGGAAAGAGATAGAGATAGAGATAAAGATAGAGATAGAGATAGAGATAGAGATAGAGATAGAGATAGAGATAGAGATAGAGATAGAGATAGAGATAGAGATAGAGATAGAGATAGAGATAGAGATAGAGATAGAGATAGAGATAGAGATAGAGATAGAGATAGAGATAGAGATAGAGATAGAGATAGAGATAGAGATAGAGATAGAGAAAGAGATGAAGATATATATAGAGATAGAGATAGAGATAGAGATAGAGATAGAGATAGAGATAGAGATAGAGATAGAGATAGAGATAGAGATAGAGATAGAGATAGAGATAGAGATAGAGATAGAGATAGAGATAGAGATAGAGATAGAGATAGAGATAGAGATAGAGATAGAGATAGAGATAGAGATAGAGATAGAGATAGAGATAGAGATAGAGATAGAGATAGAGATAGAGATAGAGATAGAGATAGAGATAGAGATAGAGATAGAGATAGAGATAGAGATAGAGATAGAGATAGAGATAGAGATAGAGATAGAGATAGAGATAGAGATAGAGATAGAGATAGAGATAGAGATAGAGATAGAGATAGAGATAGAGATAGAGATAGAGATAGAGATAGAGATAGAGATAGAGATAGAGATAGAGATAGAGATAGAGATAGAGATAGAGATAGAGATAGAGATAGAGATAGAGATAGAGATAGAGATAGAGATAGAGATAGAGATAGAGATAGAGATAGAGATAGAGATAGAGATAGAGATAGAGATAGAGATAGAGATAGAGATAGAGATAGAGATAGAGATAGAGATAGAGATAGAGATAGAGATAGAGATAGAGATAGAGATAGAGATAGAGATAGAGATAGAGATAGAGATAGAGATAGAGATAGAGATAGAGATAGAGATAGAGATAGAGATAGAGATAGAGATAGAGATAGAGATAGAGATAGAGATAGAGATAGAGATAGAGATAGAGATAGAGATAGAGATAGAGATAGAGATAGAGATAGAGATAGAGATAGAGATAGAGATAGAGATAGAGATAGAGATAGAGATAGAGATAGAGATAGAGATAGAGATAGAGATAGAGATAGAGATAGAGATAGAGATAGAGATAGAGATAGAGATAGAGATAGAGATAGAGATAGAGATAGAGATAGAGATAGAGATAGAGATAGAGATAGAGATAGAGATAGAGATAGAGATAGAGATAGAGATAGAGATAGAGATAGAGATAGAGATAGAGATAGAGATAGAGATAGAGATAGAGATAGAGATAGAGATAGAGATAGAGATAGAGATAGAGATAGAGATAGAGATAGAGATAGAGATAGAGATAGAGATAGAGATAGAGATAGAGATAGAGATAGAGATAGATAGAGATAGAGATAGAGATAGAGATAGAGATAGAGATAGATAGAGATAGAGATAGAGATAGAGATAGAGATAGAGATAGAGATAGAGATAGAGATAGAGATAGAGATAGAGATAGATAGAGATAGAGATAGAGATAGAGATAGAGATAGAGATAGAGATAGAGATAGAGATAGAGATAGAGATAGATAGAGATAGAGATAGAGATAGAGATAGAGATAGAGATAGAGATAGAGATAGAGATAGAGATAGAGATAGAGATAGAGATAGAGATAGAGATAGAGATAGAGATAGAGATAGAGATAGAGATAGAGATAGAGATAGAGATAGAGATAGAGAGATAGAGATAGAGATAGAGATAGAGATAGAGATAGAGATAGAGATAGAGATAGAGATAGAGATAGAGATAGAGATAGAGATAGAGATAGAGATAGAGATAGAGATAGAGATAGAGATAGAGATAGAGATAGAGATAGAGATAGAGATAGAGATAGAGATAGAGATAGAGATAGAGATAGAGATAGAGATAGAGATAGAGATAGAGATAGAGATAGAGATAGAGATAGAGATAGAGATAGAGATAGAGATAGAGATAGAGATAGAGATAGAGATAGAGATAGAGATAGAGATAGAGATAGAGATAGAGATAGAGATAGAGATAGAGATAGAGATAGAGATAGAGATAGAGATAGAGATAGAGATAGAGATAGAGATAGAGATAGAGATAGAGATAGAGATAGAGATAGAGATAGAGATAGAGATAGAGATAGAGATAGAGATAGAGATAGAGATAGAGATAGAGATAGAGATAGAGATAGAGATAGAGATAGAGATAGAGATAGAGATAGAGATAGAGATAGAGATAGAGATAGAGATAGAGATAGAGATAGAGATAGAGATAGAGATAGAGATAGAGATAGAGATAGAGATAGAGATAGAGATAGAGATAGAGATAGAGATAGAGATAGAGATAGAGATAGAGATAGAGATAGAGATAGAGATAGAGATAGAGATAGAGATAGAGATAGAGATAGAGATAGAGATAGAGATAGAGATAGAGATAGAGATAGAGATAGAGATAGAGATAGAGATAGAGATAGAGATAGAGATAGAGATAGAGATAGAGATAGAGATAGAGATAGAGATAGAGATAGAGATAGAGATAGAGATAGAGATAGAGATAGAGATAGAGATAGAGATAGAGATAGAGATAGAGATAGAGATAGAGATAGAGATAGAGATAGAGATAGAGATAGAGATAGAGATAGAGATAGAGATAGAGATAGAGATAGAGATAGAGATAGAGATAGAGATAGAGATAGAGATAGAGATAGAGATAGAGATAGAGATAGAGATAGAGATAGAGATAGAGATAGAGATAGAGATAGAGATAGAGATAGAGATAGAGATAGAGATAGAGATAGAGATAGAGATAGAGATAGAGATAGAGATAGAGATAGAGATAGAGATAGAGATAGAGATAGAGATAGAGATAGAGATAGAGATAGAGATAGAGATAGAGATAGAGATAGAGATAGAGATAGAGATAGAGATAGAGATAGAGATAGAGATAGAGATAGAGATAGAGATAGAGATAGAGATAGAGATAGAGATAGAGATAGAGATAGAGATAGAGATAGAGATAGAGACAGAGACAGAGACAGAGACAGAGACAGAGACAGAGACAGAGACAGAGACAGAGATAGAGATAGAGATAGAGATAGAGATAGAGATAGAGATAGAGATAGAGATAGAGATAGAGATAGAGATAGAGATAGAGATAGAGATAGAGATAGAGATAGAGATAGAGATAGAGATAGAGATAGAGATAGAGATAGAGATAGAGATAGAGATAGAGATAGAGATAGAGATAGAGATAGAGATAGAGATAGAGATAGAGATAGATATAGAGATAGAGATAGAGATAGAGATAGAGATAGAGATAGAGATAGAGATAGAGATAGAGATAGAGATAGAGATAGAGATAGAGATAGAGATAGAGATAGAGATAGAGATAGAGATAGAGATAGAGATAGAGATAGAGATAGAGGAGATAGAGATAGAGATAGAGATAAAGATAGAGATAGAGATAGAGATAGAGATAGAGATAGAGATAGAGATAGAGATAGAGATAGAGATAGAGATAGAGATAGAGATAGAGATAGAGATAGAGATAGAGATAGAGATATAGATAGAAATAGAGATAGAGATAGAGATAGAGATAGAGATAGACATAGAGATAGAGATAGAGATAGAGATAGAGATAGAGATAGAGATAGAGATAGAGATAGAGATAGAGATCGAGATAGAGATAGAGATAGAGATAGAGATAGAGATAGAGATAGAGATAGAGATAGAGATAGAGATAGAGATAGAAGAGATAGAGATAGAGATAGAGATAGAGATAGAGATAGAGATAGAGATAGAGATAGAGATAGAGATAGAGATAGAGATAGAGATAGAGATAGAGATAGAGATAGAGATAGAGATAGAGATAGAGATAGAGATAGAGATAGAGATAGAGATAGAGATAGAGATAGAGATAGAGATAGAGATAGAGATAGAGATAGAGATAGAGATAGAGATAGAGATAGAGATAGAGATAGAGATAGAGATAGAGATAGAGATAGAGATAGAGATAGAGATAGAGATAGAGATAGAGATAGAGATAGAGATAGAGATAGAGATAGAGATAGAGATAGAGATAGAGATAGAGATAGAGATAGAGATAGAGATAGAGATAGAGATAGAGATAGAGATAGAGATAGAGATAGAGATAGAGATAGAGATAGAGATAGAGATAGAGATAGAGAAAGAGATAGAGATAGAGATAGAGATAGCGATAGAGATAGAGATAGAGATAGAGATAGAGATAGAGATAGAGATAGAGATAGAGATAGAGATAGAGATAGAGATAGAGATAGAGATAGAGATAGAGATAGAGATAGAGATAGAGATAGAGA
Source organism: Sussaba pulchella (assembly GCA_963971145.1). Taxonomy (NCBI): domain Eukaryota; kingdom Metazoa; phylum Arthropoda; class Insecta; order Hymenoptera; family Ichneumonidae; genus Sussaba; species Sussaba pulchella. The sequence goes on from CAXAQZ010000162.1 coordinate 34,961, forward strand.
TAGAGATAGAGATAGAGATAGAGATAGAGATAGAGATAGAGATAGAGATAGAGATAGAGATAGAGATAGAGATAGAGATAGAGATAGAGATAGAGATAGAGATAGAGATAGAGATAGAGATAGAGATAGAGATAGAGATAGAGATAGAGATAGAGATAGAGATAGAGATAGAGATAGAGATAGAGATAGAGATAGAGATAGAGATAGAGATAGAGATAGAGATAGAGATAGAGATAGAGATAGAGATAGAGATAGAGATAGAGATAGAGATAGAGATAGAGATAGAGATAGAGATAGAGATAGAGATAGAGATAGAGATAGAGATAGAGATAGAGATAGAGATAGAGATAGAGATAGAGATAGAGATAGAGATAGAGATAGAGATAGAGATAGAGATAGAGATAGAGATAGAGATAGAGATAGAGATAGAGATAGAGATAGAGATAGAGATAGAGATAGAGATAGAGATAGAGATAGAGATAGAGATAGAGATAGAGATAGAGATAGAGATAGAGATAGAGATAGAGATAGAGATAGAGATAGAGATAGAGATAGAGATAGAGATAGAGATAGAGATAGAGATAGAGATAGAGATAGAGATAGAGATAGAGATAGAGATAGAGATAGAGATAGAGATAGAGATAGAGATAGAGATAGAGATAGAGATAGAGATAGAGATAGAGATAGAGATAGAGATAGAGATAGAGATAGAGATAGAGATAGAGATAGAGATAGAGATAGAGATAGAGATAGAGATAGAGATAGAGATAGAGATAGAGATAGAGATAGAGATAGAGATAGAGATAGAGATAGAGATAGAGATAGAGATAGAGATAGAGATAGAGATAGAGATAGAGATAGAGATGCACAGCTACGTTGAGAGCAGAGATAAAAAAAACAACAGCTGAGCTCAGCACACGCCGCCGGAACCCTAGCGGACTCCCCGCTCTCCGCGCAGCTGCGTATAAATATATCTATTTAATGCAGCCGTGGCCCTCTCTCCGCCGCCCTAAGCCTTTCTCTCCCTCCGCCGCTGCCGCCTCTCACTCCACGATGTACCGTCTACCCCCTCCAGGCGGCCGTAACGCTTTTTCGTGACAGAAAAATCGTAATAACCCCCGTCTATATAGAAGTTTCACTTCAAAATTCCGCCTCTCTTAAAGTATAATGGGTGCAGGTATCTTGATTTTCCTCCAAATCTACCGGATCCTAATTTGGTATATGAAAGATTGGTTTCCCCTAGAATACCCTTCATGCAAATTTGCCGCCTAAGACACAGAGAAGGACAGTGCGCAATCTACGGTCAAATTATTAATGATTCAGTAACGATTGATAATATGGTTAAGCATTTACCGAGAGCTCTCGATGATGACTATTGCATTGACGTGCACATAAAACGAAAGAAAATACATAGATAAAGTAACTTGTATGGGCTAGTAAATAATCATTCGATTTCCCAATAAAACATGTCTGCGTTGGATTGTGCTGTAGGAAAAGTAACATCCGAGGCTGTCGACATATTTAGGGGTTGTTCAAATGCTCAAGAAGAAGCAACAATCCGACAAAAATTGCATAAACTGTCTGATATCGATACTGGCGGCTTGCCGTACGAAATTACATTCGTTTTGAATAAACCCTATATGATCACCACAAATATTGATGTCTCTGATGGGCTGGCTAATGGTGCACTTGGCCACTTAGTTTTCGTTGAGAACGTTAATGAAGGTAAAGTGCCTCGAGTGTGGTTAGACTTTCCGGATTCGGAAAAAACAGGGAGGAAAATCGGGACCAAAGCGGCAGGATTTATGAGAGATAATGAAATTAAGAACACAGCTGTACCGATTTCTTGAAGAAATACGAACATTACAATGAACACAAATAAAAGTGTTCACGCTATTAGAAACCAATTTCCATTAGCTGCAGCATGTGCAATGACTATACACAAGTCGCAAGTGGGTACATTTGATAATGTTGTTTATGAATATGAAGAATCACATTCCCAATCATTTTTATACGTTGCTTTGTCTCGAGTAACTTTAATTGAAGGTCTCTTCATTGTACCAAAAAACAATGATGATCGAAAGTTTTATCATGGACGTCACACATCAGCTGGCATGAAAGGTTTTTAAAGAGAATTTAGAAGATTATCTCTAAATCGGTTAGAAACGGCGACAAAAGTTTTGACAAAAGTTTTAAGCGAGTTTATCGGAAATCGAAAGGGTTTCTCGCTTTTCTTTTTGAATTGTCAAAGCTTACGAGCACACGCAGAAGATTTCAATGATCCGGTTGCTCAAAATTCAAATGTTCTCCTATCATCTGAAACTTGGATGAATAACCGAGAACCATTGGATATTCCCAATTTTAATTGCATTGTTCATTTGAAGCGTGAAAATAGTCGAGCAGGGGGTGTAGCAATATATCAGAATTGTAATGATACTACGAACGTTTTGACAAACAACTTGGACATAACATTACGTAATTTGAACACTGTTACGGTCTCACATGGAACAGTAGGCGATATATATGCGGCTCAATGCAGACTAGAGAATGGACAAGAATTAGTGTTAATAGTAATTTACTTTCCGCCTCGCTATAGAGTGCCGGACATCATAGTTTTTATACATCAGTCATTGCTAGCCTATACTCCGATGGGTTCAGCTGCGTTAGGGAAAAAATTACACGATCTCCCAATGCTTTTGAGTGGGTCGATAATTTCTTACGAAACAACAAAATTATTGATGGAAGTTGCAATGGGATCCCAAAGGTGCGCACGCCATTTTAAGCGGTTTTTCAAGAGCTTTCAAATGGAACCAACCGGATCAATGTACCCATAAAATTGGTGGAGCTACGATTTTTGGAAACTTTTCGTTCTTCACATGTTAATCAAATGGGAAAACTAGAAAAATCTTGCGCGACCCCTAAAAATGGTTCGATCGGGCTCATTTTTAAAGACGATTTTCTTGATGGAAGATACTTTGGCGTCAATGTATTTTGGTTGAAAGAAAAAAAGAATTTTTTTTTCAAGCCGGCCTAATATATATTAGGGTGGTTCTTAATCGGGTGATGTCGGAATTTCGGTGGTTTTCGCCCACAAAAGTAATCAACATAAAAAGAAAAAAACTGGGCGCAACCGGGAACTTGTCCGATAAGCCTAACAACTGTCGCATCGCAATCGAATTTTATACGGAAAAATGCATGAATTTGGAATTTTGTTGGGGACATTTTTTATTACTTCAAAACTATACATGAGGAAAATATGATCGCCTATTATTTTGTAGGAAATGTACTGCTTTACGAAAAAGGTCACCTGTCAAATTTTCGTGAATCTAATATTTATTACGTATTTTGCAAAAAAATAGCTGTTCACGGCTGGCTCCAAAAAGCAAAAAAAATTTCACCTGATAAGAAAATTTCATGCGACCATTTTGTAGGAAATTGAACACTACAAGAAAGGTATTTTATACAATTTTCGTGAATCTGCTATTTATTACGTAATTCGCAAAAAAATGGCTTTTTTGAGCCAGCTGTGAAAAGTCATTTTTACGTAATAAATATTCGATTCACGGAAATTTTACAAGAAAACCTTTTTTGTAGAACATCAAATTTCCTACAATATCGTCAAAGGAAATTTTTTTATCCTTTATAGTAAAAAAATATCGTTTATAGTAATAAAAAATTTTGCCAACAAAATTCCAAATGCATGCATTTCTCCGTATAAAATTCGATTGCGATGCGACAGTTGTCAGGCTTATCGGACAAATTCTCGCTTGCGCCCAATTTTTTTTTCTATTTATGTTGATTACTTTTGTGGGCGGAAACCACGAAAGTTCCGACATCACCCGATTGAGAACCACCCTAATATACAGGGTGTCCAATTTTAATCTTATATTTAATTTATGTCGAAAAATACTACCCAGATCGAAAATTGAGTACAACAAAACTTGAAGGGCCTGGAGGGCGACGTACAAAAATTTTTTTTCTTTCGGTCGAAAATCCAAAATGGCGATCTTAAGGTGGCAAGCATGTTTTTTTTAAATGGAACTATACTTATTTTTTCGCATCAAAAATGTTGTCATGTCAAAACTGACAACTTTTGTGAGAAACTTTTTTCGATGAAATTCATAATTTCTAGGTTAGAACACAATTTTTCCATTCACTATTTTAGCGTTGACCAGGATGTACCACGAGGAGGTAAAGTCATTAACATCCCACGTGTAAGTGTAAGTGTAAGTGTAAGTGTAAGTGTAAGTGTAAGTGTAAGTGTGAGTGTAAGTGTAAGTGTAAGTGTAAGTGTAAGTGTAAGTGTAAGTGTAAGTGTAAGTGTAAGTGTAAGTGTAAGTGTAAGTGTAAGTGTAAGTGTAAGTGTAAGTGTAAGTGTAAGTGTAAGTGTAAGTGTAAGTGTAAGTGTAAGTGTAAGTGTAAGTATAAGTGTAAGTGTAAGTGTAAGTGTAAGTGTAAGTGTAAGTATAAGTGTAAGTGTAAGTGTAAGTGTAAGTGTAAGTGTAAGTGTAAGTGTAAGTGTAAGTGTAAGTGTAAGTGTAAGTGTAAGTGTAAGTGTAAGTGTAAGTGTAAGTGTAAGTGTAAGTGTAAGTGTAAGTGTAAGTGTAAGTGTAAGTGTAAGTGTAAGTGTAAGTGTAAGTGTAAGTGTAAGTGTAAGTGTAAGTGTAAGTGTAAGTGTAAGTGTAAGTGTAAGTGTAAGTGTAAGTGTAAGTGTAAGTGTAAGTGTAAGTGTAAGTGTAAGTGTAAGTGTAAGTGTAAGTGTAAGTGTAAGTGTAAGTGTAAGTGTAAGTGTAAGTGTAAGTGTAAGTGTAATTGTAAGTGTAAGTGTGAGTGTAAGTGTAAGTGTAAGTGTAAGTGTAAGTGTAAGTGTAAGTGTAAGTGTAAGTGTAAGTGTAAGTGTAAGTGTAAGTGTAAGTGTAAGTGTAAGTGTAAGTGTAAGTGTAAGTTTAAGAGTAAGTGCAAGTGTAAGTGTAAGTGCGTGCGTGTTGAACACTCACAAAGATTAGGTCTCTGCGGCTCGTCACTTCCGCAGTATTTTTCGACTCCAAACCCTCTTAGTGAGCGTACTTCGAACCCTTCCTAAAGGTGTTCAAATATTCCAGCATCCATGTTTAAGCATGCCTGAACTCGTCTCTCAAAGCCATCGACTGTTCGTAAGAGAAAATCTCAAGTGGTTACCTATTGGGAGGGGGGTTGAAAACGTCTCATAACTTTTACACTCGACTTTCGCTATAACGTGCCTGCGTTGCAAAACTTTCGACGATTCAAAAAAGAGTAAGGGTTTGTTGACACAATCCGTGTCTGACAATCTTGAAACTAATGAAGGATCGTCTGGTTGAAAATATTTAAACACTTTAGAAAGGGTTCGGAGTACGGTCACAAAGAGGGTTTGGAGTCGAAAAATACTGTGGAAGTGACGAGCCGCAAGACCTAATCTTTGTAAGTGTTCCACACGCACGCCCTTACACTTACATTTGCCCTTACCCGCACACTTACTCTTACACTTAAACTTACACTTACTCTTAAACTTACACTTACACTTACACTTACACTTACACTCACACTTACACTTACACTTACACTTACACTTACACTTACACTTACACTTACACTTACACTTACACTTACACTTACACTTACACTTACACTTACACTTACACTTACACTTACACTTACACTTACACTTACACTTACACTTACACTTACACTTACACTTACACTTGCACTTACACTTACACTTACACTTACACTTACACTTACACTTACACTTACACTTACACTTACACTTACACTTACACTTACACTTACACTTACACTTACACTTACACTTACACTTACACTTACACTTACACTTACACTTACACTTACACTTACACTTACACTTACACTTACACTTACACTTACACTTACACTTACACTTACACTTACACTTACACTTACACTTACACTTACACTTACACTTACACTTACACTTACACTTACACTTACACTTACACTTACACTTACACTTACACTTACACTTACACTTACACTTACACTTACACTTACACTTACACATGGGATGTCGATGACCTTACCTCCTCGTGGTACATCCTGGATAACGCTAAAATAGTCAATTGAAAAATTGTGTTCTAACCTAGAAATTATGAGATTTATCGAAAAAAGTTTTTGAGAAAAGTTGTCAGTTTTGACATAACAACATTTTTTCTCAATACTACTACTCAATTTTCGATCGGAGTAGTATTTTTCGAGATAAATTAGTGTAAGATTAAAATTGGACACCCTGTATATCCCCTATTCTCTCGGTTGTTATCGAAAATGTAATTTTTTTTCAATCTTTTTTTTTTTATTTCCTTTTTCCTATTATTTTCATATTTTTATTACAATTATTGTCCCTATCATTACCATTTTTTTTTTTTTTTTTTTTTGAACAATGTTTTCTATCTCGGCGGATCGCCTATGTATATATTTGATTATCGTTCTACGGGTTCTAGGGGTTTTTCAAATTTCTTCTTTTTCAAAATCTCTTTGTTTTTTCAATTTCGTGTAAGGCTTTATTCTCTCACTGTTTGATTTTTCTTTTCATTGTTATCATATTTATTATTATTTTTGATTCATTATAATTCCTTTATTTTTGCTTCTGTTTGGATATTTCGTAAGAGCGACTTCAATGTATCCTATTTTCGAGAGAATTAAATATATGTATAATGCATGTGTATAATGTATGTAGCTAGACTCAACTCATAGAGGGGCTCGGGACCTTCCGAACTGTTCTCAATCGTTACCCTCTGGAACACGTACTCTTTGGTAACCGTTTCAGCACATTTTTTCCATTTTATAATTTTTTTTTCATAAATTTTCTTTTTTTTCCACTAAATCTTGTATTTGTTATTCTTTTATTTTTATTTTGTGTTCTGAAGAAAATATTACTTCCTACTATATTGTTGTTTAAAGGTTAAAACTGATTCGATTTTAAGGAAACTCGTTGCTTAGGATTTCATTTTAGTAATAATTGGACACATAAAAAAACTTATGACTTACCGTTAAGTTTTCAAGTTTTGTCATGCTAAATGGAAAATAATTTGTTTACCCGTTCACATTTGGCTTTACACATTTGGTCTCTTGATTCAAAATTTCAATAAATTCTGCAAATACTAAAAACGTTTTGATCTTACTTGGAATTATTACTTACTTTTACATAGAGCTTTGAATTATTGTATACGGCGCTGATATATATATTTTTTTCAATTCTAGATAGCGAAATTTCGATATTGCACGCTTTAAATCGAGACTTTTCGAACCATCGAAACATAAATCGCCGGTTCCTGAAAAAAAAAATTGCAAATAACTGTCTTTTATGATAATTAGCTGGTCTCGAGGGTAGTTTATTGGATGCCGTGCTCCGTCATTGGTGCCCAAAATCTTTCCGGACATTTGTCTCGCGATGAATCGCCAACTTTTCGCGATGTCCAGATGCTCACCAACTTGGCCCCTGAAGCAGTAGCCTCTTCTTTGCTGCCGACACTTTTCGTGCTTTTTGATTTTAACCCTTGGACGTCCGATCTTTGTTTTCGCTGGCGGTTCCGTGTTTTCTTCGTCCATACCCCTTAAACCTTCAGCCTTTGGTTTCGCCGGTGATTTCACGAGTCGTTCAGGCCTGTTCTTCAGACAAATAATGATTGGCCGAGACGGGGGAACATTTGGACCGACGGTTGTTTTACTCTCATCTCTCGATTGAATGAGGACCTTACAGTTCTTAAGTTGCTTGGTTATCGGTATGATCTGGCTACGACCGGTAGCAACAGAGATTTCTATTGTCCTGGAATTCAGTACTCCTGATTGTGGGCAGTGCTTTCCTTCCAAATACGAGTGATCCCATTGTATTAATTCTTCTTGTAAGTCGTTTTCGAAAGATAATGTTGACTTGATTTTTTTCTGTGTTTTATCCGTAAATTCATTGACGCAGTCTTTGCGTTGGTGAGGATCTTGGAGGTTCATGTGAGAAATGTTTCCACATGGGTAAAAATTTAGGTTGACTGTTGCTGCTCTTATGTTTTTCTTAATTTTGTTAATTAAGTATATGGAAACTCTTCTATTATTGGTAAAAAGGGGTGCGTCGGGTCGAGTTCTCGTTACTCGAGCGGGGACCACTGGATTTTTCAGTTCAATAAAGGTATCAAATTTTTTCCTAATCGTCGATTTCTTCGTAAGTAGGAAATTTCAGCGTCGTGGGAATCGAAAAATTTGGATCCGATAATTCCATCTTGTTGAATCGGAAAATCGTTAGATACCAAGTGAAACGTAACACTGAAGTTGAACATTTTAAGCTGGGCCTTCCCCAGTGTATTAATTGTGCGCCCGGTTATTCCAGAAATCTGCACAGTCTCTTCCCTATCCACATGCACTTCGGGGCCGATGACACAGCTCTTAGTTAAATTAAGCTTTGAGCCTGTATCGATCATGAATATTACTGACACAAGAAAGTCTTTAGAACGTACCTCGATAGCTGGCACGCTGTTTGCGTGATTTATCGTCGCAGTAGTTGAATTTCTCGACAAATTATTTGCTTTGGGGATGTTATTTCAGAATATCTCACGTACTCCGCTGTAATCGCGTGAACAGGTGCGCGGATTATATATTACATCGTTTTTTAGAGGCGGCCGTTTTGTGTCCGTAGAAAAATTGTTACGATTTTGCGTGTAACAATTTTTGATGGTATGCCCTCGCCTCTTGCAGTAGCGGCAAACAGGAGTTTCTTCGAAGACTGGTTTTCTTGCTAAACCTTTCTTTCGCGGTGTTTTCTCGAAAAGTCGATGACGGCGCGGTCGCAGTCTGAAATTATTGTATTCACGGAATCTATTGTTCTTGAATCGTTTTCCGATGTAAGAATATTTTTTGTTGACACTAAATCTTAGCTGACAGCAATCCGCTGTATGACTTGAGTTTCGACAAATCTGGCAAGTTGTATTTCTTCCGGTGATATTATAATACCGTTGATAACACCGATCTGCCGTGTGTCCTGTTTTCTGGCGAATCTGGCACCTTGGAGTTGGGACACCAATGTGGTGTATTTGATCTTGACCATAATATTTATTTTTCGGCGTTAAATTATTTATTGACTCCCGATTGTTTCTTAGTGCTGCTTTAGCCCGTATTTGTCGATCGATATTAATCGCATTTTTTATAGTTTCTTCAAATTTAGTATCAATGCGGGGCAATCTGATTTCGATTTCGGTATTTAAACCGCAAATGAAACACTCATTGATTTTTATATTCAGCCGATTATTTTCGGCTTCGGTTAGGCCCTTGTCTGCGGCAGCGACGTGGCTCGCCACAATTTCGTTTCCCAATTCTCGCGCACGGTTACTGTATGCTATTATGCCTTCACGCTCTCCCTGAAAAATATTTCCGAGCTCGCCCTGCAGCTGGTATAGTATATTACGATACAAGGGCGAAAATAGTTTTTCTGACGAATGTGAGATTGTGGCACGAGCCGAAGGCGAGTGCTGCAATCACACGAGTCAAGAAAAGGTTTTTCGCACGAGTATAGTATACATTTTTATTGCGAGAGGTGTGTAAATGCGATTCGACGCGAACGAAGTGAGCGGAAAAATCGCATCTTACGCACGGCGTGTCATAAAATTGATTTTAGCGGGGCATAAAAATTCTTAAGAAATTTTGTGAACTCGTCCACCGTGTTAAAAGTTCTATCATGCACCGAGTGCCGGGCTTCTTCGTTTAGTTCAGTGCGTAATAATTTTACTAGAAAATTCTGATTGTCCGGTGGCACTATTTCACGTGCCTCGTCGCACCCTTCTATGAACTGCGTTACCGGAATGTTATATCCGTCGAATGTAGGTACCGCAGCGAGCGCGTACTTTATGAACATTAGGGCCGGCCGCACGCGGTTACCCTGATTACCCGGAATAACCATGTTTAACTCTAACGGATTTACTTCTTGGATTATTTCGTTAATTTCTTGATCACGAACTTGATTTTGAGATTTCTTTACGTTTATATTAGTGTTTGGATTTATATTCGACGAGGAACCTCCCTCGTTGGAGCCTTCAGGCCCTCGTGGATCATTTTCAGATGGCGTGTGAGCGATTCCAGAAGTTTTAATAGGTTTACCAAGGGTCAGTATTCGATCATGATTGAGGGCGTTAATATCCCACTTTTGACACCAAAATTTATCTGTGTTACGTCCTAACTACGAATATAATAAAATACTCGCTCGGACGTAACCCAGCTGTTGACCTCACTTTTGAGTCAGGTTTTTACGCCTTTACTCGGGGACCGAGATCTAGCCTAATCACGATCGAAATGTATGAACCTCTTGGTTTTTACTTGTCGTCCCGTGTCGGTGGTGCGGTCTGGATGGCTGCGGATGGTTGCCGTTGAAATTAATCGTCCTTCGACCTTTAGTATTACTTTCCTACTGTAAAGGGGCAGGTTGGTCGAAAGAAAGTTCGGAATGTCAGATTTGGGACGCACACACAATCTTTTGTATTTTCACGTGTAAGATGTTTCGGTATACAGTTCAGCTTGGTTAACATTAATTGTTACACAGTTCACAGTTTCACGATGTTCGTAGGCGCACAAAATGTCAGGTTGAAAGCATTGTTATAATTATTGTTTTAATGTCTATTGTCGATCGGGTTAAATCTTATTCAAGAGTGTAGGCGTATTATCTCGTTTTCGGTTATCTCAATTGCCCTCCTTTGGGGCTTTAGTTATCTAGATTCTACGCTGGACTCTACGGTCTCTTAAGCGTGTGCATTTATTTATTTATGAGGACACTTGGTCCTTGATTATTCTTTATTTATTTAATATTTATCAATCGCGGGTTTTTGTTATTTATTTGTTGTTATCACTCGCGGACTCTTCTTGTTATTTATTAATTGCTGTTAATCACGGACTCTTGGTCGTTGATGTATTTATTCTTCAGTATTCAGTTTATTTATTAGTTTATTTTGTTCATTAATTCTTCCAGGCTGGACATCGTGGTCTACAGCTTATTCAGGAACTCGCGGACTTTTCGTTATTTATTTACTCTTGTCAACCGCAGACTCTTGGTCGCAGACGTATTTATTTATTGGTTCTCAGTTTATTTAATTTTCAAGTATTTTTAGTCATGCGGTTAAATTTATATTTCAATATTATTCAACTTTACCTGACTGTATTAAGAGTCAGGTGGTTCCAAAAGAATCTACGACCGATCGCGTAAAAGAGTCTAAGTCCCAACCGTAAATGAAACGGTGAACGCAAAGAGTCGAAGTCCGGACGCGAAAACGATTCTAAGTCCAAGCCGAAATAATAATCGGTGGACGCAAAGAGTCAAAGTCCGGACGCGAAAACGATTTTAAGTCCAAACCGAAATAATAATCGGTGGACACAAAAATATTCTAAGTCCGTTCGGGCAGAGTAACGGTACTTATTCGCGTCGCGAGGACGACTGTCGTGGACGTATTACATTTTAAAACTGAGACACTCTAGGGCGAAAACCATGGGTTTATATACTGTTTTCCAGGGTGGCACGATCGTAAAATCCAAAAATAGCTCAGGGAGAAGAAAGATTCAACATGAGATTATAGAGGGTTTCCAGGAAATATCGGGGGTAAAAAGGGTGAACGTTAGAGAGAGAAAACACTTCCGACAGAGAAGGCAGGTGAGCTCAGAGAGAGAAAGGGAGATCGTTAGAGTGAGAGAGCATTCTAGATAAGATCGCAGATAAGCTTAGAGCGATAAAAGGAGAGTTTTAGAGCGAGAGTAACGTTTCGGCGAAAACTCGTAAAATTGCGCAAAGTAGGGCGCGCGTGCCTCATACCCTGTTAAGGAAAGAGGGGTAGAGCGCACCACTCGTATCAGGTAGGAGTGTGTGCGATAGGGGGTGGCACGAGTGCGCGGTGGAGGAGAAAAAGGGAGAACGCACCTCAAAAGAATTTTCGCGGCATCGGAACGGACGTAACAACTAATTTAGTTTTTTAAAGGGCGTCTAGGGGGGGTAAGGTTAAGGGGTCTGGCCACCCTGGAATTTTTTTTTTTCATTTTTTTATTTTTTTTAATAAGCCCTGGACTGTAACGAACATTTTGAGACCTGTTGCGTATCGAAACACTCAAAATTGGTCAAGTTACGGGCATTTTTTGACTGGAAGGTTGGGCCACTGCGGGCGGTCGACCGCGCGGTCCGACCCTTTTTCAAAACTCGCACGGGTTAGCTCATGCCACTGGACTATTGTGTCCTTTCATATGATGAATCATTTACTGTGTTACCATTTACTATGATACCAAAATTTACTATGATAGTCAAAAAAGGGCCCAAGGCTCTCAATCAGCTGCCGAAGCAGTCGTCTATGGTCCAGGGATCGCTGATTGAAGGTAAGACTCGCCAAAATCGCTCCATCAGCTGAATAATTGCACGGTTACTTTCTTTTGCGATTATCTCGAAACTACATTTTTTGACCTGGTTCCTTCGAGATCTCGGAAACTATCAGCCTGATTGCTTTTCAATTTCTACTGAATATTTTGAAATGCATTATCTACAATGTTACGTAGGATTTCTTAGATAACTTGATTAGTTTTTTTTAAATTAATTGTTTTGCTTGGAAAATGTTGATAAAAAATTAAATTTTTTTTTTCGGCTCACCATAATTTTTCTAATGGTCGAAAAACAAACGGCTACGCTACATTGTAGTCACACTACTTAAGAATAACTACGATTTTTTTTTTTCAGTTGTACAATAACCGAGTACCAGGTGGGACAAGGACCGCGCGTATCGTGTGGAGGCCTCTGCGGCGACCAACATCACAGCGCCGTTTTTTAATATTTTCAAATAAAATTTTACAATGTTATTCTTGAAACCCTTTGTGATATTGAGTTAAAAAATAAAAATATTCCGGCCCATAGTTTCGAATTTATTAATTTAAAAAAAAAAGTGCATTTTCCGGTCCGCCAGGATAGCCAGACGCCTTAATTCGGCGATAAAGAAGCCTGTTTTTAAGAATTTTTTCTGGCGATACAAATAGTGTAAATTGATTCAATCAATTTCCATAAAATAATACAACATTTAAACAATATTTTCCTAAATTATCATTCCAAAATATTGAAAATGAAGCGGGCGACAGTGAATCTCCGGAGGCGCTTCGAAAAAGTCTGTGTTCACGATAACGCAAAATCTACTGGACCAATCGTTTTGAAATTTTGCACACTACTTTTTTACACAATTTACCAGGTATTGTCGAGAGCTTTTTTTTGAATAATTATTAACCCCTTGCGTGTGCAACTCGGCTAGAGCAGCGGACACAGAAGTGGCCAAGAATGGGTTAAAAAAAATGTCATCGGATTTTCATGAAACTTCGTATCCACAAGTTTTTGGTATCGCTGAATCCGAAAATTATGTCGAAATTTCAAAATTCCAAATAGCGGATCCACTATAGCGGATCGAAATTACGGTATCGGTAGATTTTCATGAAACTTGGTATCTATAAGTTCTTCGTATCGCTGAATCCGAATATGATGTTAAAAATTTGAAATTCAAAATGGCGGATCCAATATGGCGAATCAAAATTTCAATATTGGTGGATTTTCATGGAACTTGGTATCATATTTGAATTCAGCTATATAATTACCTTGTTGATACGAAGTTCCATGAAAATCCACCAATATTGTAATGTTGATCCGCCACATTGAATCCGCCATTTTGAATTTCGAATTTTTAAAATCATATTCGGATTCAGCGATACAAAGAACTTATAGATACCAAGTTTCATAAAAATCTACCGATATTGTAATTTCGATCCACCATATTGGATCCGCCATTTTTAATTTTGAACCTTTTATATCATTTTTGGATTCAGCGATACCAAAAACTCGTAGATACCAAGTTTCATGAAAATCCACTAATTTTTTGCGATTTTGATCCGCCATGTTGGATCCGCCATCTTGAATTTTGCAATTCTGATATCATTTTTGGATTTAGAGGCTATAAAAACTTCGGGATACCAGATTTCAGAAAGATCGAAGAAGTTTCAATCGACTTTTTTGAAGGCGCGGCTGTAGCCGCGCTACCTATTCTTGGCCACTTCGGTTGCCGCGGCTATAGCCGCGCTACACACGCAATGGGTTAATTTTACAGCAAGCAATTAGCTCATTTTTATAGCGAAAATCGGTTTTTTGCTTCCAAGTGCTACGAAAAAATCAAAGATAAAAAAAAAAATCCCCTCGTGATTGCCTCGAGAAACGGCTCCTTTAACGAATGCGTTTAAATTTTTTTGGTACAGATGATTCTTTTGCGAGTTATGATGAACACCGCAGAGCAACTTTTTTTCGGGCGCCTCCGGAGATTCGCTGTCACCCGCTTAATTTTCGATATTTTGGAATGAAAATTAAGGAAAATATTGTTCAAATGTTGTAGTATTATATGTATCGCCAGAAAAAAAACTTAAAAACAGGCTTCTTTTTCGCCGAACGAACCTTACCCCCCCCCCCCCCCCCCCCCCCCCCCGCCCCCACCCCTTAAGTGCTTAGAACTAATAATAATTTATGGATGGGTGGGAAATAATTTTTTACCCTCATATAATGAACTTTCAGGAGCTGTGAATTGTGAATTATTGGATTAATGCTATTTTTAACTCCCGGCTGAAAACGAGAGTTATGTATTTCGTCGCGCCAACGTGAATTGGCGTATTTTGCTCCTGATAGATAACTGTCCAAATGGTTGGTTTTTTCCTTACGAATTTTTCGTGCATCGGTACTGTCGGTCACAGAGATGGTTTGTGGCTCATAATATTTATGATCGGATGTCAACTCGCGGAAATATTAAATGTAGAAATTTGAATGTTTTCGAATTTTTTTTTCATATCGCATCTTGCTGGTAGCGACTGCATGAATCGCATCAAGATAGTCAAACTTCACGGCATCGTGTGTTATGACAGCTTGTTGGTGTCAGAGTTCCGTGTGTAAGTGTAGTGACGTCTCCGGATTCAGTCGGGAGACGTCATCTACTATATCACCAAACATTCTTATTTCATATCGTCACACGGTTCAATTGGTGACGTCTCCCGACTGAATCGAAGGCTTCATGAGAATCATGAAGAATTCATAAACATGAACGGTCATAATAAAGACTCTCACTAAACTAAGATGGCATCGAGAATAATTTTATCCTTTTTAAATTTTTAATTCAATAATTTAAACTAATAAGAAATTCAGATTTAATCCTTTTTGAATTTTTAAATAAGGTAATTTATTATGCATGACAACACTGGCAGCCGGGAGTTTTTTTAAATTGTTTTCATCAAATACCTTTCTTGGAGAGACTTCAATTGTCTCTAAAATGTATCTGTACATTTTTCGTGTAGAACGAAGAGCTTGGCTGTGAAACTCGTTTGGAGACGAATTTTCGTCAAACATCGGTTTAAATACCTGAATGTCTTAGAGATATTACATTTTTTGACTCAAAGTTCCGATAATTTTTGAAAGAAATTTGATTCCCAGGAGAATGGTATGCAGCGGACTCGGTTCCAATAGTTTTTATGGGCTTAGGTATTGAAAAAAGTGAAAAATGTATTTTTCCTATGTTATTTGAAGGGAAAACGGGACTCCCCTTTGCGACGGGCCAAAAAAAAACATTTTCGAGCGTGCTCTTCGAGAGGATTTTTTTTGGGCCAACTACTAGCTATGAAGACCATGCAATACAAGAAAAAAAATGAGTTGTTTTTTGGACACAGCCTAATGTGTATACTAAGGGTGGCTTGAAAAAATAAAAATTTTCCAATGTCAATCAAAATACATTTACTACAAAGTATTTTGCATCCGGAGAATTCACCATAAAGACGAACCCGATCGGACCATTTTTAGGGGTCGTCCAAGATTTTTCAAGTTTTTCCATTTGATTAACATGGGAAGAACAAAAATTTTCCATTTAACAAATCGTAGCTCCACGAATTTTATAGCTACGTTGATCCCGTAAGTTCCATTTGAAAGCTCCTTAAAAACCGCTGAAAATAGCATGAGGACCATTGGAATCCGATCTCAACTTCCGTGATTAATTTTGTTTTTCGTAAGAAATCATCGACGGAAATTGCAATCGGATTCAAAAGGTCCGGATGCCATTTTAAGCGGTTTTCAAAGAACTTTCAAACGGAACTTACGGGATTGACGTAGCTATCAAATTTGCGGAGCTACGATTTTTTGAATGGAAACTCTACGTTCGTCCCATGTTAATCGAATGGAAAAACTTGAAAAATCTTGCGCGACCCCTAACAATGGTCCGATCGAGTTCATCTTTGCGGTAAATTCTCCAGATGCAAGATACTTTGCAGTGAATGTATTTTCATGGAACTTAAAAAATTAATTTTTTTTTGAGCCACTCTAGTATACGCGCATAAGAATAATTGAAGGGGCAGAACATTTTTTTTTCCCGTGATTTATCCGGGACTACAACTTTGCGAAAAATTGTCGTATTAAGATAAATAAAAAAGCATTTCCAAGTTTGACATGTCTAGTCTTCAAATCTTTATAACACGCTGCGCGTAAATGTGTTATAATTTGAAACATTTACGCACCTTGTGAAATAAAAATTCGTACGATACTCGTACGAAAAACGTTTTCTGGACTCGGGTGATTGCAACACTCGCCTTCGGCTCGTTCTGCAAACTCACACTCATCCGAAATTTTTTTTTCGTACTAGTGTCATAATGTACTATTCAATGGAATTCGTTCCTGGCAATTGATCATGGCACCATTGAGAGAAATTTCTCAAAAAAAAATTTTCAAACAATTTTCCGTTTTCATAGCGGCCCCCGGGATCGAGACAATTTTTCCCGACTTAATCAATAACAGAGTCACTTAGCCTGATATTTTACCTCCAATTTGATTTCTTTTTTCTGTACGATAATTTTTCGCTGAGCTATCGGCCGGTGAATGAAAAAATATATTTCTTCGTTTGATCATCAATATCTCAACCGGTAATCCTATAGCAAATCGACCGGCAGTTTTGGAAACTCAAGTAAATTGCGTATGAGGTTTTATTATTGTTATGAAAAAACTCCTTTTTTTCACCCCTTGCTTTTTTTCACTTGAAAAAGTGGCAAAAAACCACGTTTTCTGGTTATTTAGAAAACTAACCACTACTTTGCAAATATTGCTGAAAGTACAAATGTTTGTGGGTGCCACCTTACCGCAATGTATCCCCAATAACCCCCAACAACCTTGTTTTTCTACCCCAAGTTGGCAACCTTAAACGAAAGTTGGAGGAATACGTTTTTTGCTCTTCAAACATCATCAGATGATTATTGAGATAAAAAACAAAAAACAATTCGCAGACGCGCGATTTTCGCGGAATCTGGGCAACCCCGCATTAATGCAATGCATTTCAACTCGATGAACTATGAAACGTAAAAAATCAATTTCATAAAAAATGAACGGACACAGTTTCCATAAAATTTTTTGAAAATTTTCACGTGAGAAAATTTAAAACAATTTCTTTTTATTTTCAATGGAAACGAGAAATTTCATGAGTATTCAATGCCAAATCGTGAGAGTCAGCGAAAAATTTTTTTTTCCATCTCCATAATCATCCGAGCAAAAAAGGTGTTCCTCAAACTAAGGTGGCACACACAAACATTCGTACTTTCAGCAATGTTTGCAAAGCACTGGTGAATTTTCTAAATAACCAAAATAAATGGTTTTCTTGACACTTTTCCAAGTGAATGCCAAGGGTGAAAAAATATTTTTCTTTTTAATACAACAATTCAACCTCATACGCAATTCAATTGAGTTTCCAAAAGTGCCAGTCGATTTGCTATAGGATTACCGGTTCATGAGATATCGATGATCAAACGAAAAAAGATTATTATTCACCAGTCGATATCTCATCGAAAAATTGCCGTACAGAAAAAAAAATAAAATTGAAGGTAAAGGATCAGACCAAGTGATTGTGTTATTGATTCAGTCAGGAAAAATTTTCTTGATCCCGGGGACCACTTCAAAAAACGGAAAAATTTTTGAAAATTTTTTCATGTGAAATTGCTCGTCATTGTGCCATGATCAATAGCCAGGAAAAAAGTTCCATTATGAAATTTGAAGACTTTACATGTCAAGCTTGCTCCTTCAATTTTTTCGATGCGTGTATACATGTATGTTCTTACACCGATTCACTTGAGGGTTACGGGCGCCTCAATCCATACTCCTTACACCTCTTTACCTTGCCACTGTCTTGGGCTCTCTCCCACAGAGAGCGAGTGTAAGCGGTTGGTGATGTAATAAAACTATGTTCTCCTGCTTGTTTTATTTTTATTTTTTTTTATTTGAATAAGGTTCGGCTGAAGTCGGGTCGATGTTGTGGGTTAAATAATTCAATATTCAATCATCATTCATGTTAAAGTTGGTCCAATTCTAATTTGTTCTCTTTGATTATGATTTGTGACGACGTCTCACTCTTCATCCTTTTATTATTTACACTCGTACGTCAATTTTACGATGTCCGATTTTACGATGTATGCGATTTTACGATGCTCGAAACTCCAATTTTACGATTGGAATGCCGATCTTCTTATCCCCACTGTTTACACTGAGAACGCATGTTGATTCGCGAGAAATGGATTGATCGTAGAGTTGTTTACTGAAAAACAACCTGTCAACCTGTCACTGCATGTCAACATAACCTTACTTTTTACGTTAATAAATTCATTCAGTCCTTTTTGTTAGCTATTTTTTTCAATTTGGGGGAGTCTTCAAATCAACTTTCTTACATTTTTTCTTCTTTTTATTTTCTTTGATTGATTTTCTTTTTCATTTGCTGAAATCTGACACACTAATTTTCATCTCAAATTTCACAATATTCTGTATGAACTTACATACATTCGTAAAAACACTGCTTTGTGTATTCTCGTCGACATCCATGGTTTGTAATATTTTGGGATAATCGGCACAAAACACGATTTGGTAATAAATCGATCGATTTCGTGGTATAAATTTACAAATCGTACAGGAAAGATCGTGAATGGGCAATTTTCTCATTGCTCCTTGAAGGAGGAGCACGATAAAACACGATATTATCACCAGAATATGGGATATACAACGTAATCAAAGCCAATTTATTGAATTTCGATAGTGATGTCTGAAATTTTCAACTACGCACTACTATATGAAAAAATGGTTTCCGCGCCCAACATATACGTATGAAATTAATCAGAAAAGTGCCATCTATAACATATTTTTATCCCAGGGAAATCGGGGTGGCGTCCACTTTCTGCATAATTATCCACGATTTCACAGCTTTTCCACCGTTCAGTATTTTTGTTGACAAATTTATATGTACATACGGACAATCTTCACTCTGATTCCGCGTGTGCATGACAATCACAGACAGAGCGCACGCTAAAAAAATAACACGGTGGTGGGGGCCCCTCACAGCATCGTAAAATTGGAGTAGCCGATGCCTCGAACCCATCGTAAAATTGGAGTACGAGTGTATTTATGCTAATCGCATTCATTCCATCCTCCCATCATTCGCGCACATTAATCGCTTGTATTCGTCCTTGTTTTCCATTTTATATTAGTTTATCGCTCAACAATATACCCATATTCACATTCCATTATACGCAAACATTCATCACACATAAACAGCCGTAATCCATTGACATATATATTCCGTTCTATCTGTTATTGTCGCGTTCCTATCATCGCCCTTCATCGTCGCACGTCGTTTCCACAAAATCGTCCTTCGAAATTTGTCCAGTACATTTATATATTGCGTATCATTCTCTTCACGCTTCGTTTTATTTCACGTTTCATTGTATTTCGTATCTCATTTTATATTTAATTTCAGTTTTATTTACTTTTTATTTCATTGGTATATTCTTGAATTCATAATTCGTTCGAATTCACTTTCCACAGTCATTTAGTTAGTTATTTATCTTGTCTGTCCATAAATCATTGTCCAAATAATGCCGGTCGTTCCACACAAGATAGCCAATTCAATAAATACACATTAATTAAATAGACAGAGACAATTGCGATAACATTTTCACAAAATGAATAAATAAATGACATTACAATTGAACAATTAACTATATTACAATTCCAACCGATATATGGTTAAAATTATTAAATAGACGAGTTTTGGAGCCAGGTCTGCTCCGGACAGCGCACGCCGGGCGACTCCTAGAATAATCTGTTAGATTTCGACGTTACGCCAAAATTCTGCTGTCGAAATTGGGTCCTTATTGGCCCAATTTCAACGGTGCGAAATAATTGTTCGCGGGCGCGGGCCACACGATCGATGGAGGGTATCGCGGCCGTTTCAGTGAATGTAAACAACGAGCGTACAGGTACAGTCGTAGGTCATACGTCCTGTCTCTGGAGCTTCGTCGTTGCCCAGCTGTTTTACCGTTGACTATGCTATACGGCACCGTGAATCGAGCCCGAAACATTCCTTAAACAATAATGTAAACACAATAGTGTAATCAATAATTATACTCACCTAATGTAATTTTAAAAATGTTGAGATAAATCAATAGGGTTGAAAGTGGATCCATAGAGGAAGTCGTACCCTGCTCAAAATCCAGAGGGAGAAGTTTTCAAGAAATACTAAGAGCACCAGTATCAACCAATGCACGTTCATTCAATATGTTTCAAATACCACGTATTCATATTGATTTTATGCGCTACATCACGACTACTTACTCGGGCAATATCCCGAGGGGTCTATACTCAATTTTTTTTTCTTTAATTGACCCATAAATCAATAACGAATAAAAGTGCAACAGCGTCGGTATCTGATATATGTACAATATGCCATACGTTAACATCTGAATATATTAATGGACGACGCAGGAATTTATGAAATAAATTATTCTCCAGAATTCTTGTTGGAGAGGCTGTGTCGGAAACGAATAGCTTACCATCTTCGTTTTTCTCGATTTTTTTCGGGTTTCTTTACATCCGTAGTAACAACTCGTTCGACCTTGTCCATCTACCTTGCTCGTTCAACCGGATTAAATAAATTTTGAATCAGTTTCTCTGCTCGGATCACGTCCGGTTCTCACGAGACGGCAGGCTGAACGAAATGGAGGAAAAAGGTCGTGTTACTGCACGAATGTGCACTGCCTGCACGCGTAGCACCTTAGATTCTCCTGTCCACCATACAATATGATTTCGGGAAGGCGTTAGGATTTATCGACGACTGAGCGTTTTACCCGGACCGAAACGATGAATGCAACGCTGTTCTGACCCCAAATGCTCTCACTTATTTGGTGTGTTATACGCTGTAGCTGCATCGCCATTCTACCGTCTATCTGAGCTCCTCCTTTCCAAACCAGCATACACGTTACACCTTAAATGACCTTATATGGTCATACTGCACGATTGATGGCGGTATTACGGTACAGCCACAACTAGTTTACCTACAAACACACCCGTCACCGAATTAATTTATATTTCCGGTCCTATTGTGCCTATTGCTGAGGCTCTTCCTTTGATATCACTTCAACTCTAACGAACGAATACTTATGATCCGTGATATCGAGCATGAATGCGGTGAAGTCCCGCAACAGACTTATGTATCGACACGAATTTTATTAACATTTAAAAAAAACATGAACGAATAAAAACAATTGTTCAACTTTGATTTTTCAGGTGTATTGACTGATGTTTCAACTTTTCTTTAAAATAAGGGATTTTAAAAAATAAATAGGTTACAGTTTTGGGGCTCGATATTTAGAAATTCTCCAACAAAAAAAAGTTATTTAAGGTCATAAGTGGCGAAATAGGTAGGGAGCTGGCGAGCATTTCGGTATATGATTTGCATACGTTTCACATCGAAATGAATTGCAGTTTACATTAATACGAATTGATTTGGTCCAGTCAATTAAGATCCTACTCCGATGCGTTTTCGCGTTACAGCGAATTGAAGTTGCTCAAAAAAAGGGGGGTATTAAATCATTGGCACATGTATGCCTCTAGGGTTCATGGTCACAATTATCTTGGAAACAAAGAAAATCGAAGACGCAGACATTCAGGGCTCTGCATTATCATGGGACGGAGTTGTGAAAATGTTTTTAAAAAAAGCTCTACTAAGTCATTTGCACACGGTTCTCATTGCGCCCATTCGATTCATTATAACTCCGTGGATACGAAAAAATTGCTCACTGATTTTTAGCTGTGCAACTGTTTGAAATTCATGGAATCAAGGGAAAGCGGGTATTGCATGGGATTATTGTGATTCTTTATAGTTTTATTATTATTATTTTGTTCAATATTATTCGCTGAACTCACGGTAACGATTAAACTTCTGGAGCTGAAATCTATGGAATCATATTTTTTTTAAATGCCAACCAGAAACGAAATGCGCTTGGAACGTTGATTACAGAGTAAATTTTTTTAATTGTATGCTTGAATTTAATCTGAATGGGATTCACTCTTCTCACTCATATTCCCAAATGAAAAAAAGACACTACCAAAGGAACTATGGAGATATTTTATACCTGCGGGGACGCAGTTAACAGAGAGCCCAAATATTTCTGAGGCGTTTTAAAAATCGTGTCAATAGATTATATTGATTATTTTTAATAATATTCAGTAGACGTAGAATTTTGTACTGGTAGCTTCCCGTGCAGAAATGTTGACAGGGATACCCTATGCCCGATCAAATCCCGATCAGGATTTGTCATGGATTCCCCCCCCCCCCCAACGGTAACCCGGTTCAAATCCAGCTTGCATCAGTATCGGCATATGTACGACGAAGATGGCCTAATTTTGAAAATTTTGGCGTCACGTGTATTTTCAGTATTACTATTAAATTCCTATTTAAGTCTCTATTTCTACTCACCGACGTTCGCGGCGCTTTGGCACCGGATATATTTCTGGCATACATATCGGATTCCTATCTGAGTCCCTGTTTATGCCCAGCCACATCCACAGGACGTTAAATGGCGCTGTGTACATGAGCGTGGTGTGTAGTACCCAGCTGAATCCAGTCAGATTCAGTTGAGTTACATTTGCAACGCCAGTTCATCATTAAACGATAATAAGTTGAAAGGCGTCATATGGAAAGTAAAGAGAGAAATATTTGAATATCCTACTTCATACAGGAATTTCGAGATGTGGAAATTGCATCCTGCCGTTTCGAGTCGAACGGTAATTTTTGTTCGTTAGATGATATCAAACAAAAAATTGTAAAATTAGCGGTTGGAGTGCACCCAGATGCCGAACAATTGCGAGTTTCCGCAATACCGATGCCGCATCTTTAAATAGAAATAAAAAATACAAAAAAATGTTTATTGTCACAACGACTTATTAACCGTTTATTCCAGTTTATCAATATCGAAATAGATATTTATATGTACAGTAGTAATGTAATAAAAATATTACAAAATATTCACGTTATCAGTGAGATACCCCGGTGGCAATGTATGCGGGACTCCGCGCCCTGATACACTCTCACGGAAGTTAGAATGTGTAGTCATGTACAAGTAAATATTCATAGACACGACTATGAGAATATATAAGTGTGAACAGTCCCTATAGGAAAAGAACGGCGTAAAACTACGTGACTCCGCTTATCGATGTATATAAGGTCGTGACGGCCGTAATATGTGTACGTGTGTGGTCAGGTTTGGTCGAGCTCTCTAGTGTTGGTGCCATGTGCTATCCCAATTCCCGCGCATTAGCCGGCATTTCACGCGTGGACCTGTTTCAATCTGTATGTGCCTCTCTGACGTTTCATTATGTCTATCAGTTTTCTCTCTTCTCTCTTTTCGTTTTTTTTCCAAAGTGAAGTTTGTGTTTCCAGTTCGTGAAATTCCGATTCGCGAAATAAAATTTAGTCATCCGTAAGTATTTCAAAGACATTGTTATATTGGCATATTATTGATACAAAGTGGATGGCATGATGCATGAATGATTCATGTTTGTGTCTCTTTTAAGGTTATAATTACAATTTTGTTTGTTTGATCTGTAGATTCGCCGAATGACGATGCCGAATACAAATTTCAACCTATGCAATTTTGTAAAAGTAAAAACAAGGCCTTGATGGGCTTGAAATTGTACCGGTATCGTGATTGTCATGGGACGAAACAAAACAGAAATGAGTCACAAGATATCCATCTTCCCCGTATAACGCCAAAGTTTGTATGCAGCAACAATGCCCAGTTGAAACGGAAAAATTTCGATTAAGTACTTGGCCATGGTGGGAGATCAACATAAGAGGCGGTGCAAGTAAGTAGTATTTGGATAGATCTTAAAAAAATTCAATTTATTTTTATAAATTTTTCTTCAGTCTGTTCTGTTTCTCATAATAGTATATTACGATACAGGGGCGAAAATATTTTTTCTGACGAATGTGAGTTTGTAGCACGAGCCGAAGGCGAGTGCTGCAATCACACGAGTCAAGAAAAGGTTTTTCGCACGAGTATAGTATACATTTTTATTGCACGAGGTGTGTAAATGCGATTTGACGCGAACGAAGTGAGCGGAAAAATCGCATCTTACGCACGGCTTGTCATAAAATTTGTTTCCATATAGAGCAAAAATAAAACAAGTGCCCCCCTAGAAAACCCGTCACTCGGGGATATGAAAGTAATGAACATATTCTGATACTTTTCAGAGATACAAGAATACGTATTTTTCGTTTTTTAGAAATTTCCATTTTTCTAAAAGTTATTAACATTTGAATTTTTATGTATTAATTTAGAAGAAAATTTTTTTCTCTCGATCTATTTGATAAAATTAAATAATATTTTCAGGGGATATTTCTAACAAACTGTTCTATTCGATGACATTTTTTTTTAAAACGGGATGCAAAAATTTACCCAAAATATAAACAATTTTTTTAAACAAATAGAAAATTCAACAACTTCTCCATCGATTTTCATATTTCTTCCCATAGACATTTATTCTGTGTTCAATTGAGAAGATTTTTCCGTTGGAAAAAGTTGGGAACTTACATTTTTGAAAAAGTTATGAGGATTTTTCTGTTGAGTCGCGCGTCAGGTGGCGAGCCATTCACAGCGCGCGACGCGCATTGTGCGTGCATATATAAGTAAGGTTCGCATTACAAACAACAATTTAATAAAATCAAACGGGTAGGTCTCGAAATCCCGAATCTCATTCAGCCGAAAACGTATATATAGATATAGTGGCGTAGCACGGTGTACCGTGTGAAGATGGTTTTCGGCCGAATGAGATTCTGAACTTCGAGACCGACCCGCGGTAATGACAGACTCTTCAGAATCGGGAAAAACTTTGCACGAAATAAGCATGAAGAATTATTAAAGACCCGGTACACAATGGCAAAAACATTGAAAAATACTCGACAGTACCATTGCTACGTTCCAGTCGATATAAACAAAATTTTGTATACATATATGTATTAATTTAGAAGAAAATTTTTTTCTCTCGATCTATTTGATAAAATTAAATAATATTTTTAGGGAATATTTCTAACAAACTGTTCTATTCAATGACGTTTTTTTTGAAAACGTGATGCAAAAATGTATCTTAAATATAAACAATTTTTTTAAACAAATAGAAAATTCAACGGCTTCTCCATCGATTTTCATTTTTTTTCTCATAGACATTTATTCTGTGTTTTATTGAGAAGATTTTTCCGTTGGAAAAAGTTCGGAATTTGCATTTTTGAAAAAGTTATGAGGATTTTTCTGTTGAGTCGCGCGTCAGGTGGCGAGGAGTTCACAGCGCGCGACGCGCATTGTGCGTACATATATAAGTAAGGTTTGCATTACAAACAACAATTTAATAAAAGAAAATGCATATCTTTATTTATCAATGCTTACAAAAATATTATTTTCGTTTTTTTGTTGATCCTTGTTTTTACTAATGTGCTAATGACAAACTCTTCAAAATCCGAAAAAACTTTGCACAACATTTTGTTGATATCGACTGCAACGTAGCAATGGTACTGTCGAGTATTTTTCAATGTTTTTGCCATTGTGTACCGGTTCTTTAATAATTCTTCATGCTTATTTCGTGCAAAGTTTTTCCCGATTCTGAAGAGTCTGTCATTAGCGCATTAGTAAAAACAAGAATCAACAAAAATAAAGAAAAGAATATATTTGTGAGCGTTGAAAAATAAAGATATGCGTTTGATTTTATTAAATTGTTGTTTGTAATGCGAACCTTACTTATATATGCACGCACAATGCGCGTCGCGCGCTGTGAATGGCTCGTCACCTGACGCGCGACTCAACAGAAAAATCCTCATAACTTTTTCAAAAATGTAAGTTCCCAACTTTTTCCAACGGAAAAATCTTCTCAATTGAACACAGAATAAATGTCTATGGGAAGAAATATGAAAATCGATGGAGAAGTCGTTGAATTTTCTATTTGTTTAAAAAAATTGTTTATATTTTGGGTAAATTTTTGCATCCCGTTTTTAAAAAAAATGTCATTGAATAGAACAGTTTGTTAGAAATATCCCCTGAAAATATTATTTAATTTTATCAAATAGATCGAGAGAAAAAAATTTTCTTCTAAATTAATACATAAAAATTCAAATGTTAATAACTTTTAGAAAAATGGAAATTTCGAAAAAACGAAAAATACGTATTCTTGTATCTCTGAAAAGTATCAGGATATGTTCATTACTTTCATATCCCCGAGTGACGGGTTTTCTAGGGGGCCACTTGTTTTATTTTTGCTCAATATCAAACTGAATAGAAACAAATGTGAGATTGCAAAACAAAAAGTAACATTTTTAGGGCACGTGTTCTCGGAAGCAGGTGTAGAAATTGATCCAAGCAAGGTAGAGGCGATTTTAAAAATCAACACACCGCGCGATACAAAAGAACTTGGACGATTCCTCGGGATGGTGACATATGTTGCAAAGTTCGTACCAGGTTTAACAAATCTCACTGACCCTCTAAGAACGTTAATGAAAAAGGACGTAGAGTTTGAATGGACACTGAATCATGAAAACGCGTTCGAAATAGTAAAAAAAAAGCTGTGCGATAGTCCTGCATTGAAATTCTATAATCCAAACGAAAAATGTACGTTGAGCGTAGATGCAAGCGGCACGGAAATTGGCGCCGTGCTATTACAGAACAATCGTCCAGTAGCATACGCGTCTAGAGCCTTTACGAAAACACAACAAGCGTGGGCCCAAATAGAAAAAGAGATGTATGCGATAGTCTACGGGTGCGAAAAATTTTGTAAATATATCCTAGGAAAACCAATCAATGTGGAGAGTGATCACAAGCCATTAGAAGCGATATTGAAGAAGTCAATAAACGACATTCCGCTTCGTTTACAAAAAATGAGACTCAGACTTCAGCCCTATAACGTTCAGGTATCATACAAACCAGGGAAAGAAATGCACTTAGCTGACACTCTATCACGCTCTCATTGCAAGGTTATACCCAGGGAAGACGAGGACATAAACAACTGTATATTACTAATAAACCAAGCAGACTATATGAGTGACAAACGCAAAATACAATTCCAGCGAGAAACGGAAGCCGACGCAGAAATAAAAACACTCC
The DNA here is from genome assembly GCA_963971145.1 of Sussaba pulchella. Taxonomy (NCBI): domain Eukaryota; kingdom Metazoa; phylum Arthropoda; class Insecta; order Hymenoptera; family Ichneumonidae; genus Sussaba; species Sussaba pulchella. The sequence goes on from CAXAQZ010000162.1 coordinate 62,462, forward strand.
GAGAATTCATTCGCAATGGTTGGCCAAAAGATGCACGAAATGTGCCAGAAATCATCAAACCATATGTCACCTTCCGAAATGAACTCTGGGAGTGGGACAATCTGGTCCTTAAGAATAATCGAATAGTAGTGCCTAATAGTTTAAGAAAAGACATGCTGTTAAAGCTTCATTACAATCACTTAGGAATAGATAAGACAAAAGCGAGAGCTCGTGAAATATTATTTTGGCCAGGCATGTCGAAACAAATTGACGAACTAGTTGGTAATTGCACAACTTCTAAGATATTCCAAAGAAACAACGTAAGAGAACCACTAATTGCACACGAAGTCCCAGACGGACCTCGGGAAAAAATTGCTACTGATATCTTTCATTTCAAGGGGCGTAATTACCTAATGCTAGTAGACTACTTTTTAAAGTACGTGGAAATTGGTAGATTTCAAAGTCTTGATTCTCAGTCAGTCATTGCTGTAATAAAATCGAATTTTGCTAGATACGGAATCCCAAAGATAGTTCAATCGGATGATGGCCCGCAATTCCGATCCCAACAGCTTAGAGATTTCGAAAAGAGTTGGGGATTCTGCCATACCTTCTCGTCACCGCTTTATCCGTGAAGTAACGGCATGGTGGAACGTCCCATCCAAACTATAAAAAGACTCCTAAAAAAAGCAGACTTCGACAAAAGGGATCCTTACCTTGCGCTTTTGGAATATCGAAACACTCCGATCTCATCAGAAATACCGTCACCCAACAAGATAATGTTTGGAAAATCAATTACGGGCTTATTGCCTAACTTCAATTTTCAAAGCAACGAGAAAGATAGGAAAACAAAGTTTCAATTAAAATTGAGACAAAACAATCAAAAAGCGCATCCCGTCAAAGTAGCGCGAAACTTGTCTGAATTAAAAATCGGACAACAAGTCAGAGTAAGAAGCACTGACAACAAAGTCTTCGACAGAAACGCTGTAGTTGTCGGGAACGCCACAAGGCCAAGGTCATATAACGTACTACTCAGTTCGGGAAAGGTGTTGAATCGGAACCGTCACAGTCTCATTAAAGACACACACTCGTCAGAGTTTCAACCACAATTGGAACATGATCGCTGCGATGATTCATCAAATCATACTCAAGTGGAAGTCGAAGATAAAGACACTGTAGCTTCTCAAAGTGAACCTAATCATAAAGAGATTGTAACACGGGAAATAGTCCCATCCAATGCACAAGCGACAAGTGCGCGTTATGGTCAAGATCAACTGCCACCCGATAGTAATAACAATAATAATGCGTGTCGAGAGGTAGACGTAAGACTTAGCAACTCTCCAGTAGTCACTCGTAGCGGCCGTCAAGTTAAAAAACCAGCCTACCTAAAAGACTATCAAACGAAGTAACTACGCCGGATATTGAGTTTAAACATGAATAGACTCCTCTGATTTAAAAAATTTAAAAAAAAAAAAAAAAAAAAAACAAAATCAAAATTGAAGAATTAGAATTGAAATTAATCAAGAAAATAGAGATACGAGTAAAAGCGCTCAAACACTTAAGCGCGCGCAAGTTTAGAGGCTTAAGCCATCATTGCATAAAACTCGTGTAAGTCGACGTTGTACATTATAGATAAGTTTTATTCCAAACTGAAGCTAATGTTATTCATGTTAAATGTAAGTTGGTAAACAAGTTAATTGTATCCGTTAAATATGTGAATTGATGTTCTCGGAAAAAAAAGAGGATGTAATGTATGTAGTGTCGACGACCGCCGTAAGGGCTGATGGCGAAGGCAGTCGTGGTCAAGATGGCCCAGAGCAAGCAGCGAGCCTCGTGCGCATACCAATAAATCATATGCAGTAGCCTTACTTATCGGAGTTCTTATTAACCCAACCCAACAAATATTACACTTACTGATAGGGCCAACCCATGTAGGGTTCGAAACTCGGGCGAGTGCTGGGCCTTTGATGGCAACGCACACTCCAATGCTGGTGCAATACTGACAACCTTCGTTGGTCCAGCATTGGAGAATTGCTGGGATGATGACTTCGGACCAACACTGGCAGTCGGTCTTGCCCCAGCGATGGCGGTCGGTCTTTGCCCATTGCTATAGCCGCTACTACGCGTCTACCGCAAAGTAATTAATATAAAAATTAATTATTTTTATCAGGGTAAACATTTTTGCGTCAAGACTTTATACGGTGATATTTAATGAATTATTCGACAAATATATTAAAAAAAAAAAAAATCGTTGAGAAATTTTCTTTGTCTATCGCGAAGTGGCAGCTACGGGGTTTGATCCTGCGACCGACGGGACTACCTACCTACCTAAGCTACGCAACTACCTAACTACCTAACGCTTTAACCACTACACCATTCTGACTATATGAACTAGCTTTACTTTTCTTTCCTATTAGGTACATCATGGAATAAAGGGGTTTGACCGTTGGGTTACGTATCGAGTGTGCGCGCGTGTGCGGGTGTGGGTCCGTGCGTGCCTGTGCCCCCCCCCCCCTCCGTCGCGCCGAGTGCGTCCGTGCGTGTGTGTGTACATCCCTGCGCGCGTATGTGTGTGTGTGTCTGGCGTCGTGGCTCGCGCTACGCACGGCCCGTGGGTAGAGTGGGGTCGAGCCACCGCAGTGAGCGCGAGTGAGAGAGAGACAGCGAGAGCACAACAGAGCCGAAAAAAGATAGGGCAAGCGGATAGATTGAAACGGAAGAATAAATTTGTAGGATTGATTTCTAGAAATCTATAACACCTAGAATTATTCTAGAAATCCTGATTTCTAGAAATCTATAACACCTTCGGTATAATGTTTTGTTTTTTCTGTTTTAAGCCCAGCAGTTGCGGAATTAAAAGGGGCAGTCCTCTTTTTTCCGTATATTTTTCAAACGATACCGTCCAAAAGCGTTAACAAAGAACGAATTTTTATTTATTTACATGCTGGCTTCGCGAACGCCGAGAAAGTCTTTGAGGCAGGGGGCGGGCGGTGGTCGTAGCTACGCCGAACATTGTAGCTGCAACTCGTTACCACGCGAGCCGCCATGAGTCCGTGAGAGAGAACGAATTGGAGAGAGAACGGGCGCTTACGCGTAGGGCGATGTGCGATATGTTTTTCTCGTTCTTTTTCGCACCTTAGCGAGCGCGATGTTTTTCTTGGCGTTATGGCGGAGACCAAACAAGCGAAACGTCGTTTTTTATTTTTATTTTGTTGCTCGATTCGAGTCACAGATAGCCGATTAACGGTTTGCGTCCGCAATTTTCTATTGGCGTTGAATTACAATTTTTCACAAAAAACGGTGAACCTTTACTTTTTTTAATTAATAGAACGGTTTAATTTAGTTCATTTTTTGAAAGTCATTTTTTAATAACTTTTTAAAATTACTTCTCCACACGTTTTTCCGATTATTATGTTCGAATTATTTTCGACACGGTTTACTATGATTTTCTAAAAATATCTTTTAACACGTTTTTCTATAAGTATTGTATTCTTTTTTGTAAACACTGTTTATTCTGTTATTTTTTTTTATTACTGCTGAATATTTCCTTTTCCAAAATTTTTTCGAAAAATATTGTTCATTATTTAATATTAAAATTATTTTATTTGAATCAATTAAATGACAAATTAAGGGTAAATAGTTACGGGCTATACATACGCGGTGCATCATCGGTCGCTATACTCGCCACTTGCACGATCGAGAAAATTCTTAACGATATCGTCGCGTCGACATATATGTATTGGGTCAGTAACAGCAACCGTACATCCTTGAAGAGATACGGGTTTCAGGACTTACCCAGTATTGGCTCTGTACTGGTTACCTATACTTGACCGATTATCGGGAGTCAAGTACTGGCCAATTCTCGGCCATGTTGTAAATCTCGGTACTGGCTACATGGAAATGGCCCAGTATTGCACCAGTATTGGCAACCGTAAGTCCTCGGGGAGGTACGGTTTTTGAGACTCAACCATTAACGGCCCAGCACTGATTACGTATAATCGGCCGAGTGTCGTGACCCAAGCACTGGCCAAAGCTCGGCCGGCTATTCAGTCTTGGCGTTTCCTACATGGGAACGGGCGGCTCATTATCCGTACGTCTTGGTTAGCCGAGCCTAGGCCAGTTTTGGGCCTATCATCGGCGGCCCGAGCATCGGTTTGCTATGATCAGGCCGAGTCTCTGCCGACATTGGCCGACCAAGCATCGGTTTACTATGATCGGGCCGAGTTTCGGCCGACATTGGCCGACCGAGCATCGGTTTGCTTTTATCGAGCCTCATATCGGCCGACATTGGCCGACCGAGCATCGATTTGCTTTCATCAGTCCTCATATCGGTCGGTACTCGTCTCTTCCGTTTTTTTAATAGTCAATGATTAATAATTAAGTAGATAGATTTTCAAGAACTATTCACTATTTTCCAGACTCATTTTTGGTTTTAAAATGGAGAGAAATTCATGTCATCTGCATTTAAAAATCTCAACGATTGAACAATATCCGTTAGATGAATATGATCATTTATGAATAAGAAAGTATACATTTATACACTCAACCAACCAATTTAGCCTGATTCTTAACCTTCGATTCGATTTTTTGTTTTTCTGTACAACAATTTGTCGCTGAGATATTGGCCGGTGAATGAAAAAAAGATGTGAGTCCTATTAGGACTCTTATGGTTATGTGTAAACATCGCGTGTATGTGTATTGTATGTACAGTTCACTGCGAAGGAAGGAAGGTAGGAATGGAATTGCATACATTACATTTTTAATATTAACAAACGATTCTTTATTCGCTGGATTGGCTTTTTCGTAGAATCAACGCAATTGGCTTATGATAACTGAAGTAAGAGACATATACCCGAGACGTTAATGTTTCTAATTTTCGGAGGAAGACTGCATCGATGGTCGTTCCATATCGGTTTGTAGAATCATTTCTATCGGAATTCATTTTCAAATCGAAGTTGATTCCGAATTGAATTTCGAATTTCATTTCGATTGAATTTTTCGAATCGAGTCGATATAGACGCGATCACTGATTAATATTTTCATTGACATGATTAACCTCAAGTACATTTGGATAACAATTGAAGAAATATATATTCACATATCTGGAATACGATAAGATCACATTGCATAGACTTGTTCAACATGAGCATATCATCACACTGATAATTTATTAAAATATGATTTATTTACACTCGATAATTTTTGACAGCACTTACGATCCACGATTCACGATTCACAACACTTATACACCACAGAGCAACTCGACAATCCCTTCGGTGCCTCAGCTGACGTACACGCCAGATTTATTGTGTTTGACATACGTCGCTGGGCCATCACTGTTTCCATGCGGTCGTTTCATGTAGAAATTTGCTTATACCTCGCTCATGATGTATTTCCCTTCGGTGTTTCATCCCATCTTCTCTGAGATTAGTCTACTAACAAATTCGGTTTTTCAACCCACCTTTTCTGAGATGGCTCTACTGACAAGTTCGCTTATACCTCGTGCGTGACGTCAGACCGTTCGGTTTTTCGTCCCATTTTTGTGAGATAACTCTACTGACAAATTCACTTCTACCTGGTGCATGACGATATACCGTTCGGTTTTTCGTCCCCTTTTTTCTCTGATTACTCTACAGACAAATTCGCCTATACCTCGTGCGTGACGTCAGACCGTTCGGTTTTTCGTCCCATATTTTTTGAGATTACCACCGCATGACATTTTTTGATGTGTAAACATCTTAGCTCGCCCCCCCCCCTCCCCCAAAAATTTCATGCGGTGGTAATCTCAGAAAATATGGGACGAAAAACCGAACGGTCTGACGTCACGCACGAAGTATAGGCGAATTTGTCTGTAGAGTAATCAGAGAAAAAAGGGGACGAAAAACCGAACGGTATGTCGTCATGCCCCAGGTAGAAGTGAATTTGTCAGTAGAGTAATCTCACAAAAATGGGACGAAAAACCGAACGGTCTGACGTCACGCAAGAGGTATAGGCGAATTTGTCTGTAGAGTAATCACAGAAAAAAGGGGACGAAAAACCGAACGGTCTGACGTCACGCACGAGGTATAGGCGAATTCGTCTGTAGAGTAATCACAGAAAAAAGGGGACGAAAAACCGAACGGTCTGACGTCATGCCCCAGGTAGAAGCGAACTTGTCAGTAGAGTAATCTCACAAAAATGGGACGAAAAACCGAACGCTCTGACGTCACGCACGAGGTACCAGCGAATTTGTCTGTAGAGTAATCACAGAAAAAGGGGGACGAAAAACCGAACGGTCCGACGTCATGCCCCAGGTAGAAGCGAACTTGTCAGTAGAGTAATCTCACAAAAAGGGGACGAAAAACCGAACGGTCTGACGTCATGCACAAGAAATTGGCGAATTTACCTGACAGTAACCTCAGAAAAGATGGGACGAAAAAGCGAACGGTCTGACGTCACGCACTAGGTATAAGCGAATTTGTCAGTAGAGTAAACTCAGAAAAGGTGGGTTGAAAAACCGAATTTGTTAGTAGACTAATCTCAGAGAAGATGGGATGAAACACCGAAGGGAAATACATCATGAGCGAGGTATAAGCGCATTTCTACATGAAACGACCGCATGGAAATAGTGATGGCCCAGCGACGTATGTCAAACACAACAAATCTGGCGTGTGCGTCAGCTGAGGCACCGAAGGGATTGTCGAGTTGCTCTGTGGTGTATAATGTGGTGTAAATAAATCATATTTCAATAAATTATCAGTGTGATGATATGCTCATGTTGAACATAGTCTATGCAACGTGATCTTATCGTATTCCAGATATGTGAATATATATTTCTTCAATTGTTATCCAAATGTATTTGAGGTTAATCATGTCAATGAAAATATTAATCAGTGATCGCATCTATATCGACTGGATTCGAAAAATTCAATCGAAATCAAATTTGAAATTCAATTCGGAATCAAATTCGATTTGAAAATGAATTCCGACAGAAATGATTCTACAAACCGATATGGAACGACCATCGATGCAGTCTTCCACCGAAAATAAGAAACGTTAACGTCTCGGGTATATGTCTCTTACTTCAGTTATCATAAGCCAATTGCGTTGATTCTACAAAAAAGCCAATCTAGCAAATAAAGTATTGTTTGTTAATATTAAAAATGTAATGTATACAATTTCATTCCTACCTTCCTTTCTTTGCAGTGAACTGTACATACAATGCGCATACACGCGATGTTTACACATAACCATGAGAGTCCTAATTGGACTCACATCTTTTTTTGGGGGGGGGGGGGGGGGGGCGTGAGCTAAGATGTTTACACATCAAAAACATCTTTTTTCGTTTGATCATCGATATCTCATGAACCGGTAATCTCATAAAAAATTTTCAACATACGGTCTCAAACCTAGAATCGTCAAGATTCAAAATGCTTCTTCATTCATCACAATACGACAATTCTTCGAAAAGTTACAGCCACGCAAAAAACGCGCAAAAAATTGGAAAAATTTCTTGTTCCTTCAACTGTTTGGTTAAGTGTATATAATTGTAATAATTACTTTTTATTTAATAGAATGAATGAATATTATTATTCATCCATTGTAATAAAATATTATCATAATATATCATCTTGTTTATTAATTTATTATTACCTGATTTAATAATTTGATTACACAATTTATTATACGTATGTAACTAATGCGGTCACGTCGATGATAACTTCTAAAGTAACGATACCAGTACCATGAACTTAACCATATAGTTATAACTAATTCAGCTGCGTACATATACACCGATGAAATGTGTCGTTTCCGTGATATACGGGCATTCATTCATAACAACTCAGAAACGTATATATATATAGATATTAATAGGTCTTTAAAACGAAAGAGCTACGCTATTATACTTATATATGCGGCATTCCACATCAACACGACCACTTCGAAACCTTAATATCTTGAATTTTTTTGCAATCGACGTGTGATATAGTACTCTTCAAACCAAAAATATTGATATTTATTAATTCATCGTGGCATGTATGGGGGTCAAATTACAGGCAAATGCGATTTTTGCTTGTTTTTTCTCGCTGATTTTATTACATGGAAATAGTGTGTCAGAGCGAAAAATTGCTGAGAATCAATTTTGTGGTGTTTATTGGAAGGATAACGAAAAAAAAAGTTGAAAGGCAAGATTTTATATTTTTCATGGAAAAAAACCAATTTCGAAAATATAAATCGATTTTTGGACAATTATGACATTTTTAAAAAATTTGAAATATTTTTTTTTGGATTCCTCGAACTTTTTCCAAAAGGAGTACATCTTTTTCCAGATGGAGAAATTCAATCTAAAGGCTCAGCAAAAAAAAAAGAAAATTGGAAAAAAAAACAATTTATGCAAAATCTGAAATAAAAATGTTATATAATGCGAGTATATTTCTCCATATCTATTTACAAAATATTCGCACCTTTAAGCGATATAATAAGTCGTCTAAGATTCAAATATTGCAGATCAGACATTTCTTCTGATTTTTTCCATGGTCGAATGAATTTTTCCTCGAGGCTGTCTTCCGCGACAGAAAATTTAGACTGTGTAGACTGTGTATCCCGAGGATACACAGTCCACGATGGTCGAGTCCTGAATCGGGCCGCTAGGCACGCTATTTTACTTTTTCCCTTTGCCAGATTCTTCCTTCTTTTTGAAATTCTAGGCTTCTTCAGCAAAAGAGGATTTCTTCTCCAGCATACAATCTCGTGATGTAGGGATAAATACATCGTTTTTTCCATGGTATCCCGAAGATACACAGTCTACATTTTCTGTCACAGAAGACAGCCTCAAAGAAAAATACATTTAACCGTGGAAAAAATCAGAAGAAATTTCTGATTTGAAATATTTGAATCTTAGACGACTTATTATATCGCTTAAAGGTGCGAATATTTTGTAAATAAATATTAAGAAATATACTCGCATTATATAACATTTTTATAACCGGTGCTCTGGCTCAGTGGTTAGCGTGCTAGCCTGAGCATCGGAAGGTCGTGGGTTCGAGTCCCGGTCCGGGCGTACTTTTCGGTGAAAATAATTACATTCTCGCCGAAAAGACGTAGCGGTAACCGGGAGGCGAACCAATGACCGACCAACTGTATCGGCATTCGGTACAGTTGGTAGTTGTTCGGATTCCACTTTAATAAGTAGGTCCAGGAAAGGGTAGCGCCCTGGTCTGGCAATCCAAAAAGGCTACCAGCCTGATCGCAATCTCGACTTCGGGACTGTTGCGGGGCTGAGCAAAGTCGAAGTGATAAGGAGAGAAGAGAATGCCCTGTAAACCCTTCGGGGTATCAGTAAAAAAACACAAATTGGTTATAACATTTTTCTTTCAAATTTGGCATAAATTGTTTTTTTTTCCAATTTTCTTTTTTTTTTGCTGAGCCTTTAGATTTAATTTCTCCATCTGGAAAAAGATGTACTCCTTTTGGAAAAAGTGGTAAATTTGCAGAATCACGGCTCCACCTCGAAAGTGCTCCAAATTTTTTTCTGACATTCTTTACCACTCAGCAATGGTGTAGGATGCTATAATATAGTGGCGCATGATGTTTAACACCATAGAAATAAATGAAGACACCGTAAATTCGAAATTAATAACGAGACGAATTTTTATTACCATTCATTCACAAAACGAATATATTTACGAATTATATTTTATTTTTTATTATTTATATAACGAATTTATAATAAATGTGCAGCATTTTTCCGGGGAAAAATTAGCGTTACCGAGCCAAGTTTTTGTTCGGAGAGATTGCTTGAAATTGCACCGTTTCCGAATTATTTTTTTATTTCTCAACTCCTCATGAGGTCTTTGACAACGCCACAAAAGACTGGTCTCATGAAGAGTGGCAGAGGGCTTCCACATGATGCACATACAACTTCACGCGCTAATACACCGTGGTTCTGTAAAAACACAATGCTATTTGCACGACTTTGGAATTTAATTATTGCTTCGGTAAGGGTCACGATACCCCGTCACAATCCATTTCTACGTAAATACTGGCTCTTATTAATTTTGAAAGTAACGTTCCTCTATCAAACATGCTTGTATCCTTACTTCTTACATTATTGCCACTTGTTCACGATTGTGTCTGAATGTGTGTGCGTGTTTGTTCGTGTGTGAGTGTATGTGCGTGGTTGTAAATAACAGCTGTTGTCGATTTTGAAAGTAACGTTCCTCAGTGAAACATGCTTGTATACTTCCTTCTCACATTAATATCGATGAATTTCCGTTTTTTTGATTTTCAATATTACCACTTTTTATTTTTTTTCAAGGGGGCCGAGGCCACGCGCCCCCTTAAAATTACTTGGGATACTACATACTAGTGGTACAGAATGTCAGAAAAAAATTTGGAGCACTTTCGAGGTGGAGCCGTGATTCTGCGAATTTACCATATTTTCAAAATTGGTTTTTTTCCATGAAAAATATAAAATCTTGCCTTCCAACTTCTTTTTTCGTTATCCTTGCAATAAACACCACAAAATTGATTCTCAGCAATTTTTCGCTCCGACACACTATTTCCATGTAATAAAATCAGCGAGAAAAAACAAGCAAAAATCGCATTTGCCTGTAATTTGACCCCCATACATGCCACCATGAATTAATAAACATCAATATTTTTTGTTTGAAGAGTACTATATCATACGTCGATTGCAAAAAAATTCAAGATATTAAGGTTTCGAAGTGGTCGTTTTGATGTGGAATGCCTCATATACGTTTTTGGAATTTTCACCGTCGGGACATACACTCCCGACCCCCTTTGTTGCTTGGCCGTTATACCACGATATTCCAAAATAACTAATTGATAATCTATTGCAAACTATACTTCTCTAATGATTTTTTCGATAAAATTCCATCAATAAAGTCTTATTATCCATTTTCACGGTATATTGAATATTGGTGGCAAGCGGCACTAACTAAATTACATCAAGGTTATGTTCTAAACATTTCCATAATTCATAATGTGAATCGTGAAATTGTTTCCACATATTGTGTGAAAACATATACAGTGGCGTGCAAAAGTTTCGGGCCTTCCTTTTTTTTATACACATTGCACAGAAATACGATGGTCAGAGAAATAAGAACGATTAATCATAATGCATATTCACTTCTATTTGAAAACAATGGATTATATACATTGATATTACTTTTAAGTAATTATTTGTTTAATATTTTTTTGTTAAGGACTGTGCAAAAGTATCAGGCCGCATACTACTGCGTCGAAAAAATCAGAAATAATATAAGAGAATTGAGGAAACATGTCTTGTCTTCTTCACTCGACTCAATACTTTGTTTTCATGCCGTTGGCAGCAATGACTGGAGCACACCGACGAGGCATTGATTTGTATAAAATTTCTCGATTAACGCAATGCGAGACAAACATAAAACTGTATTTCGATTTTTTTTAACGCATATATAATTACCAGCAAATGTTCCTTTCTAATCAACCCACATAATCAATAATTACTGTTTCATCCATTTAACATCGATTATAAATTTATTATCGTCAATTCACTTTATCATTTCCATTTCATCATTTCACCAATACAAATACTTCTTCGTTACCGTTTCCTATCTTCCACATTCAATATAAATTCCTTAATTTCCATTTAGTTTGTCATTTTCCATTTATCCTTTCATAAATACAAACAATTTTTCGTTACCATTTCCTATCTTAAACATTCAATATAAATTCATGAATTTCCATTCAATTTGTCATTTCACTCTCATTTCGCGATGAATCTCGTACATTCGTTATAGATTTAATAATATTTATGTCATTTAATTTTATTCTTGGTTATGCGATAATATGTTTTTTTGTGACACGCGCAAGACGGATTAATTATGAGAATAAAATCCAAGTACTTATCGGTGATCGAGTGCTCCTCGGCTATGCGATGGCTCAATCCTCCCTGGGTCGGATATCTTCAGAATCGTGTGTCGTTGGATACGCGTTCCGTAGACTGTGGATTCGAATTTTCATGTGACCGCGTGGTCGAGAGACGTGATGAAAAAGACGTGATGAAAAAGACGTGATGCCACGACGGCGTTCCAGGGAGGACGAGACTGAGTTGCTCCGAGTTTCGGAGCTCATGCTCTCGTTACGCTTACGTGACTTGCGCACTTGCACAATGCTTATGGCGCGTGCTTACGTTGTCGATCGACGCGATCACCACGACAGCGAGATCTACTGATCGCCTCATTTACTCGCGCGGGACGTTCAAATACGAATGATTCTTACATAACTCCCCCTTTCATGCGCAGTAGGGTTTTAACTGTATAAAGCATAAAATTCATAATGGTCGCAATTTTCTTTTACGCGCCTCGCATAATTCCGTGTCACACATATCTTTCGGACTGGACCCGGTGGGCCGTTGTCGACTCATATGCCTAAGTCCAAGTCACGGGTGCCAAATGATTGGCCCCGCTTTCCGCCCCAACACGGCGTCGTCAATCATAACTGAAGACATAATATTATTTTCTTTACAGGTCGCCGATCTGCGTTAAGTGCATTATCGCTCAATGCGTCGTCTTAATGCTAGCACACTCACTGTGGTCACTCTTCCATACAATTCGCTTGATCTACTTATTTATTTAATTCATTATCTATTTATTTACAAACTGGAGAGCTCGAGCAAACGGCGAGCGGAACTTTCTGTAAAATATCTTATCATTTTATGTTTTCGACCGACTCATCAAAATAATATTTCCGCAAATTGAGGCGATTGTAAGTGCCAATTTCCTTCGATTGATCTTTTGGATCCGCGATTGCGAATGCGTTGTCCCCTATTTTCCGGACAATCTCATATGGACCCTCGAACAAATGGAAAAACTTTTTAATTACCCGGTCTACAGCATTCGACAAGTGCGGCACGCGTAACAGGACGTAATCTCCCACGGCGAGCACTACCTTCGAAACTTGCTTTTGATTCTTTTTTCGGTAATCAAAATTTTTCAACATATTGTCGCGAGCGAGTGTGATTAGATTATGGTGTGATGGATCTTTCGTGAGTGGGAATTTTACCAGTTTTTGTATCTCATCCGTAACAGGTTTTCCGAAATGAAGTTCGATGGGCGACATCCCAGTACCCTGATGCACCGTTATATTTAAAATTTGTTCTATCTGAGGGACGAATTGTACCCACTTGGTATGCTTCTCCGCACACAACGTTCTAAACAACCTACCTATCTCTCTCATGACTCTCTCCGTGGGATTTGATTGTGGGTACCTGATCGAACTAAACAAGACTTTTATCCCTTGTGCCGCTAATTCCGTTTTCCATATTGCTGACGTAAATTGACTGCCGTGGTCAGACAAAATTCGTTTCGGTTTTCCCAATTTAGGGATATACTGTTCAAAGATTTTTTTCAGGCAGACCCGTCCAGTTGCTTTTTTCATGGGGTATAGGCTAACATGTTTCGAAAACGCGTCTAGCATAACAAATATGTATTGTATTCCGCCTCGGCCCGCGGGAAGTGGACCGTAAAAATCCACGGTGACCAAATCACCCGGTTCCTCGGACGCCACGAAATTATATTCACCCTCCATCGAGAACGAGAGATATTTGACTCTTTGGCAGAAGTCACAGTGCATAATATATTTTTTTATTTGAGCACCCTTACTTTTCTAATAAAAGAACTTCTTTATGTAACTTGCAGTTTTAAAAACTCCCGGGTGGCCCAATTTCGCGTGGATCGCTTCGATCAGAGTTCTTTGCAATTTATCCGGAATGACAATTCTCCACGCTTCGCTAAATTTCGGTTTATGGAATAATATCTGTTCGTAAACCATAAAACCCTCCACCCCGATCGCGCCGCATGCATCAATGACTTCTTTCGTTTTCGGATCTGCCAGCTGACTCTCCCCCATTTTTTTTATATTTTTTGCAAATTGTTTGTCGTATTCGAGCATTGCTATCGTCATACAAACCGTGTCCTCAATGCACGTGAACGGAAGAAAACATTGGCGCAGCGCCGCGATGACCACATTATTGCTATCGCGATCCTCGCCTATGAATTTGCCTTCGGGATTTCTGCTAAAAAAATCGGCTACAACGTTGTCTATTCCTCTGCAGTGCGAAACCGAAAACGAGTATTGGTGCAATAATATGTTCCATCGAGCGATCCTGGAATTTTGACACGTCGCCGTTTTTAGGAAAGTCAAGCTCTTGTGGTCGGTTATAATTTCGAATCGTACGCCTATTAGATAAGTCCTAAATTTTTCTACCGAATACACGATTGCCAAAAGCTCTTTTTCCGTCGTCGTGTAATGAATTTCGTGACGGCTAAGACATCTGCTTACAATCGTGATGACATTATGATCCCCTTCCTGATCTATTTGATATAAAATTCCACGAATTCCCCGATCACTGGCATCTGTCTGGACTTTGAACATTATTCCGGGGATAATATGTTTGAGACAAAAACAATTTCGAAAATTTTCTTTGAGTGCGTTAAATGCTTCTGAATGCTTTCTCGTCCATTGCCGTACTTTATCTTTTATTAACAATTCTCGAAGTGGGTCTAACGATTTACTATGTTTTGCATTAAATTGGCGATAGTAATTGCAAACTCCTATAAACTGCTGTAACTGTCTTTTACCTCGCGGTTCTTCGAATCTCTCGATAACCTCCAATTTTTCAGGGTCTGGCGTTACCCCTTTTAATGACACTATAAACCTCAAAAATGGCACGCTTTCTTGGCAAAAGATGCACTTTGCCAATTTTAATGTCAAATTAAATTCCAACAGCCTCTTGCAAATTCCTTCTAGGACCTGAATATGCTCTTCGAATGTACGCGTTCCGATTAAAATGTCATCGATATAGCACGAGATTCTGTCGTCAAAATCATTTTTCAACGCCAGGCTCAATGTGCGGATAAACCCGCTGCCCGCGGTTTTCAATCCGAACGGTACCCTCCGAAATTGGTACATATTGGAACCGAATAAAAATGCCGTGTACATGGTCGAGAATCTTTGTGTAACGAAACCTGCCAATACCCGTGGGTCAAATCTAATTTCGAAAACCATTTTGCTCCATGGTATTTTTGGAGAAGTTCATTAATTAGAGGGGGGGACTCATGATCGTCCTCAATTGCGCTATTTAAAAACCTGGCATCGAGGCATACTCTTACAGAACCGTCTACCTTTTTTACAATCCTAAGTGGGTTGCAATATTGGCTTACTGCTCTTCCTATAATCCCGTCTTCAATCATTTCGTCGATTGCTCTTTTCGTCGGCTCTCTGAATTGTAACGGTACCGGGTACGTGTGCTTAATTTTCGGGCGATCGTTTATTAACTTTACGCGATGCTCGTATCCCCTAGCACAACCCGGTTTATTCGAAAAGAGAAGTTTATACTGCTGCAACGTATTTTTGAGTAATTGCTTCCGAGAATCGTCAAGCAATGTTAGGTTATCCGCGACCGACCGGAGGTCCCCGACAAATCCGCGTTTCCCACCTGGGTTGACTCCTCTATAATTTTCATTTCTTCCAGGGGCGTTATTTGCTCAGCCGCCTGTATTACTTTTTTTTGAATTGTATTTACGATGGTTTCACGATCATTCTTCGAAAGTGAATTTTGAAATTTAATTACGAATACATAGGTTTGCTCGTCCTTTTGTGAGCAACGCAGCGTGTCGGAAGCTCCCCGCTCGAACAACACTAACGACCCCATCAAGCGCCTACCCCGAATACCGATGCTATTTATTTGATAATTTAGGATAACCTGGTTTTTCGATAACCAGTCGTGTCCGAGAATAACCTGAGAAGTGAGAAATGGGATAAGGAGACAGACGGATATGATCATTTCGCCTTCTATTTCCATTTGCAAGAATATTTGTTTTTTTATTGCCGTAGCTTTTTTGTCTATTGCGGTAGAGACGCAGACATTGGAGACTGGTAATTCTTGGATCGAACAACTTATCGCAAGTTCTTTGTAAAAAATCTCGGAGACCGCGGTAATCTGACTTCCTGAATCGATTAACGCCAGTACTTCTCGATTTTTTATTTTCATGCGCACATGGGGGCACCGTCCCGCCAACGAGCACTCATCTTCAGTGACTGGCTCTTCTCGACTGTTAATTCCCATCGAAATTTCTTCGACGAAATCGAAATCGTGACGACGCATTGTCGGGCCATGACTCAATGCGCCGCAAACTAGTTTAAAGACTGATTTTCTGCTTGGGCCCACCTATCGTTATGTTGTGGTTGACGTTCTGGCGCTGGAATGGGAGGGGGGGGGGGGGGGGGGATAACGCGTATCTGGGACAACACCGAAACCGTTTGTCGAACGATCACCGTTTCTCTGACCATAATACTGCCCATTATTTCGTGGATAATTACTCGTATATGTACTATTTCGACGGTAGTTGTTTGTTGTCGGTCCGTATGATCCGTGATTCGAGACATTTATTTGCTTTAACCTGGCCTCCGTGTACCGCTTCTGATTGTTATATTGCGCGTTTTTGTTTTCGCGTTCCCGCTCTTTTCTAATCGCGTCAAGCCTCGCAAGGGATTGCCCAATTAAGTGTGTTTCCGAATAATTCATCGTTGACCAACTTTCCTTAACCCAGTACGGCAATTGCTGTACAATGTTGAAATTAATTTCATACTCCGATAAAACGGGATCAAAATATTTTGAATCTCTACGTTGCTGATAGAAATACGTTTGTAATGACTCTTTATGGGGTACGTATCGTTTTTCCATCCACGCCTGTTTGTATTGCACTTTGATCGGGATTGGATAAAATTCTTCCAAAAACCTATCTTTGAATGTTTTATAATCTGTGATTTCACCCTGTCCATCTAACCACAAACTCGCCTTTCCCTCTAACGACAGTGATACGATCATCATTTTCTTTTGTTCTTTGATATTTTTCATTATAAAAAATTTTTCCATTTGTTCGAGGTATTCTTTCGGATTTAACTCACTTTCGTCGCGGAATTAAGGTAGCTTTATCTCGATATTAAAGTTTTGCGTGCTACTTACAATCGCTGCAATTTCGTCGCTGTTAATCTGCCTTTGACCTTGGCTCATCGAGCCTACCTCGCTTGAACCAGTTTGTTGTTCTCTTTGACTATTGTGTAGAGCCGCTCTTTGGGCCTCGAGTTCGGCCTTCGCTCGTTCCAATTCCGGTCGCTGCTCCCGCAAGCTCTCCATTTCCGCGGTGATTTCTTCTCGACGGGTGTAATCCGTATTTATGAGAGTCTCCTCTGCCAAAATAGGCATATTTTCCCACACCACGGTACTGCTTCTGTTTGGAAATTTAAGACTGTTAAATATTTGTTTCGAATTCCTGCCTGATTTGGTCACGTACACGTGTTTATTCCCATCAGCCATACGACGTAAAGCAAAAGTAATTATTGATAGTTATTAGTTATTATTATATATAATATACAAAAATAAATACGCAGGGCGTTTGTGTTCGCAATTGAACGCTCGAATTTCTCGATTGTCAAATTGTGCTCATTAGTTGGGCGCCATTGTATAAAATTTCTCGATTAACGCAATGCGAGACAAACATAAAACTGTATTTCGATTTTTTTTAACGCATATATAATTACCAGCAAATGTTCCTTTTTAATCAACCCACATAATCAATAATTACCGTTTCATCCATTTAACATCGATTATAAATTTATTATCGCCAATTCACTTTATCATTTCCATTTCATCATTTCACCAATACAAATACTTCTTCGTTACCGTTTCCTATCTTCCACATTCAATATAAATTCCTTAATTTCCATTTAGTTTGTCATTTTCCATTTATCCTTTCATAAATACAAACAATTTTTCGTTACCATTTCCTATCTTTGTTGTGCCGGCGCACCGCGCGACCGATAGGGAGCAGGTGGGAAGGCACTTTAACAATAATTTATTTATTTTTTCGTAGGTATCTACCGTGAAAGATTAGAATCCACGTAGATCAGTGAACAAATTGGTTTATTTAGTTATATTTATCGGTTAATACAGGGTTTACACAATGCTTTATTTACGTTATCCCGACCGGACCGCGACTCGAATTGGCATACGCCTAGACACCATCCCTTGGTGTAATTCGACGGTCCGGGAGTCTCCTGCTGAAGGCAGATGGCTCCTTCACGATGCAAAACAAGACTGCCCCTTGGTTGGTAGCTGGGTCTCCCATTACGACTTCCAACCAAGGGTTCAATAATCTAATCGTCTATTTTAACAAAATGTGTACGCTGTGAAGTGCTGACTACCCGTCAGCATTCGAAGGTTCAATGACTGTTCGCGTCAGCTGCTGACAGGCAGCCGCTCATTGCACTCAGTCACTGCCCTCGCTTTCGGCATTCTCCGGGAATGTCGAAAGTTGCAAATATTTCCTTAGTTTTTTATGATGAGTTTTGGCGGCACAACATCTTAAACATTCAATATAAATTCATGAATTTCCATTCAATTTGTCATTTCACTCTCATTTCGCGATATATCTCGTACATTCGTTATAGATTTAATAATATTTATGTCATTCAATTTTATTCTTGGTTATGCGATAATATGTTTTTTTGTGACACGCGCAAGACGGATTAATTATGAGAATAAAATCCAAGTACTTATCGGTGATCGAGTGCTCCTCGGCTATGCGATGGCTCGATCCTCCCTGGGTCGGATATCTTCAGAATCGTGTGTCGTTGGATACGCGTTCCGTAGACTGTGGATTCGAATTTTCGTGTGACCGCGTGGTCGAGAGACGTGATGAAAAAGACGTGATGAAAAAGACGTGATGCCACGACGGCGTTCCAGGGAGGACGAGACTGAGTTGCTCCGAGTTTCGGAGCTCATGCTCTCGTTACGCTTACGTGACTTGCGCACTTGCACAATGCTTATGGCGCGTGCTTACGTTTTCGATCGACGCGATCACCACGACAGCGAGATCTACTGATCGCCTCATTTACTCGCGCGGGACGATCAAATACGAATGATTCTTACAGATTCAATGAATTTCGAGATTCGTTCATCTGGCAATTTTTCCCACTCATGTCGCAAATGGTTCCACAATTCCGTCTTATTGGAGTGATTTTTCGTTCCAATACGGACCTTCAGGTCTTGCCACAGATGTTCAATTGGATTCAAATCCGGTGACTGCGACGGCCAGGCTAAGAGGCGGACTTTCCGGCTCTGAATACAATTTTTCACAAGACGCAAAGTATGTTTGGGATCGTTATCGTGTTGAAAAACCCAACCACGAGGCAAATTCTTCGTTGCAAATGAAAGCATATGGTCTTGCAGAATGTTCTTGTACATTGCAGCGTCCATATTGCCGTAACATTCCACCAGCGGACCAACGCCATCGGCAAAAAAAGCTCCCCAAACTTTGATATTCCCGCCACCGTGTTTTACAGTAGGAGTTTGATACCTTACATTATATCTGGTACCTGTTGGACGTCTTACCTACTTCACAAGGGGACCACATGGGCATCGGATTTTTGTAATTTTTCATACTTATCGTACGTAAAGTTGACATCCCAAATATGAATATGCCGAAGCAGTTCGATGCCATATTCAGAAGTTTTCGAGAAAAACGACATTAAAGTTTTGCGAGCAGCTTATGAGGACGAATAAAATTCTACCCAACAACTGGCCGAGCAGCCGAGCGGGCAGCGAGCAAGACCAGTAATCGGAAGGTCCCCGGTTCGATTCTTCCCGTGGGAATTTTTTTTTTTTCATTTTTTTTTTAAATTTCGAATACCTACGTATTTTAAATATAAGATTCATCAAATATATGGTGATTAACATATAATAATTAACAAATTATCGTTTTTTATTTTTTCGCATTATTTCGCAAAAAGTACCGAAACGTCGCAGTGACTTCGTCGAAATCGAGAAAGCTGACTACAAACTTATATAAAGATTTTTTAATCAACGTTATCAAACCATACGTAAAAAAAGAAAAGTTTGTTGTGTTCATTGATTCTTGTGGTGGACAAACCAATCCCGTAATGTACAACGAAGTTTTTCGAGATGATGAGCGTCTGCCGACTTGCACCTTGCAAGTTATTCCACCAAAATGTACCCCATAGCCATGCGATGTTTATTTTTACCGTCAAGTAGAAAATTTCATCAAGCGTCTTTAAAACTGCGCCTACCTGATCGAAAAAGGCCGCGAAATCAACGATCGAGAGGATTGTATAAAAATGCATTCAATCGTACACCATCAGTTGTCCTCTCCGATCTTCGGTAAAATGATCAGGTATGCGTGGTTCGCTTCAAAACTGTGCGATACGAGAGAAATGTTCGAAAACGTCAACGAAGTTTCTTTCCTCATTGATATTTTAAAAAAACATTGCGCCTGTAAAAACGCAGCATTCATACGGTGTGCTAGATGCCGTGAAAATTATTGTTTCCCGTGTTTTTACGACGCTTATCACTGTGGCTCGTGTGATACTACCCCGTTGTTTAAAAAATGAATACAACTTTGATGACTTTTAATAAAAAGCATTTCATTTTCTACCCCAGGTTTTTTCAGTCTCTACCCCAGGTTTTTTCATTTTCGTTCCCAAAACTTTATTTGTAGTTTTTTTAAAATTTATTTCAAATAATTGTATTAACTCACGTGCAATTTTCATAAAAAATAATAATTTGTTAATGATAATATGTTAATTAGCATATTTCTGATGAATCTTATATTT